>LKNJ01006121.1:0-19113 GCA_002120245.1 Maccullochella peelii | reverse complement strand
TTTTGGAATAAGGCTGTAACATGACGGAATGTGGAAAACGTGAAGCGCTGTGAATACTTTCCGGATGCACTGTAACTTCTGTGATTTACCGCTATATAAATCAAAGTGAATTGAATTTAACTGAACCATCAGTGATGCTCTGCTCATGCAGTTGGTAAAAGTTTGCTGTCACTGTGGGTGCCCACACTTACCACACTTACTTAGAGCCTGCTTAGGAACTGAAGCAATGAAAGGGCATGACATCTGGATCTGTACTTCCTGGAAAAACTGTTACTTCCTGGAAACAATGCATCTTCAGTGGAAACCTCATAGTGCACTTCTAGGTATAACTAAAAAGAGTAATCACCATCATTTAACAACCCTACCCTTCTTCTCATCCCATCAGTTGTATCTGCTTTTCTCTACATAACTGATATCCAATAGGCCTTTTTCACAGAAAACATTTTGACATGTCACAGTACACAGTCTGGTGTAAATAATGAGATGAATGATGGCTGGCTTCCATCTAGCTGCTTTGGTTTCAGGGTCCTGGTATTGTACATGGTGGCTCAGTGTCACTAGTCAAGTTTCCATCCAAATTTAGCACAGATTTTAAGCAAATTTCCAGAAAAAAAGTTCATGTGAATTTATATGCCTTTCCATCCATGTTACATGAATATTAGGAGTTGAGCCCATTGAGATAAACAGCTGGTGGCCTTAAGTCTCCAGTTAGGTGGCATTAAACCATTGCAGAAGAAGAGGGCACAGCAACATGACATGATTAAAAGACAGCCAGTCAAACCCCAAACGAATGAAAACAATGTGATGGAAATATGACATTTGTTTGTTTCATGTATTCATTTTAGAAAGGGTACAGTCTCTCATCGCTCCTCACAGATCTCGTTTTCATCTGCCGCCATTTTTCGTCTCTTCAGTGGAGCGGAAGCTTCAGTGGACGTTTAAGTTGCATTCTTCATGTACGTCATGATTTTTTTCATCAAGTCTGTATCCATTGCACTTAGTCGCATTTTACTTTTAATTTTCCACCTCTTTTTGCATTTTCTTTTACTTTTTTCCTGGCGTTTTTTGGACAGTTGGATGGAAACGTATTTACAGACACACTGTCATGGCTTACTGGGACACCTGAATAGAATGGAACCATCAATAATGTTATTAGTAACACCTTTGCTTTTCCTATGAGACACGTAATTATGATATACCATCTCATCTCAAGTCAGTGCTGTATCTAATGACACTCAAAGACCATATCTTCTGTGATGGTCACAAAGCTTGAAGCAATAGTTGGATATGAGCATCTAGTTAATCTTTTGGATTCAATACAGTATTTAACTGGCATGGTATTACTGGTATATGCTGAATAAGGAAATAACGAGCTCTGACTGAAACACAGGGCAAATCAACAAACACACTGGAGTTTGTTTAAACCAGATCCAACCAAGTTAGGTGTCAACTGAATTTATAAAGTTCATTTATATTGCATCTTTCATAACTGGGGTTACACAAGTGTTTCACATGACAAAAGGCAGCAGAGATAAAGACCTCTTACATAGATTAGAATAAATATTAGTAAGGCAAGAAGAATGAGGAAACACGCACATAATATATGATAAACTGGGACTAGATTAGTGACTCCAGAGGCCTGTACTACGAAGCAAGTTCAACATACCCAGGATATCTTTGGAATTTTCGTTGAGTTGCTATACACAATTTTGTTGTCTAAATTAAAACTAGATTTGTCTTTATCCCAATTTTTTAAATGGTCAATTCCTCAAGAACTGAAGTCCTTGCAGATAGTCATGTAGCCCATGTGTCACTGAACTACTTCTATCAGAAGTAAGCTGCTACACATTTGCAAGCACGCCTTCTTTTATCACTTCTGTGTGCAGGGCACACACAGATATGTTTCTAATGATAACAAGGAAACTCAATCAATATCAAAGGTCAGTGTAAACTATCTGGTTAAGACTTGAGCCACATCGGGCCACCAGCCAGGTAACTCCTTGCATGTAAACACAGACTCAAGTACAGTAGTGGCAGCGAGCCCACCACTGACAGGAACAATAGAGGACATGTGCCCTTACCAAATATGGAAGCTGCAACATTTCTAGTGTCAAATATCTGTGTACAGCAGTGGTATTTGGTATTTTTACTTAAACTCCTGGGTTTTTTGACCAGACTGCTGGAGAAAATCAACTAGTTTAAAACTGCAGACAGAAAGAAGAAATCTCAGTTCTCACACAACTGGCCTCAATGATGATTTTTACTTATTTTGCTGTTAAATAAGTTTCGTTGTCTGACTGCTGACCTTAGGCAGCAAAGGGAGGCAGCCTGTGCTTCAGCACCCCACAAGTTATCTTATTAACTCTGTAAGTAATTAATTCCATCCATTTAATAGCACACTGACTGTGCTGTCCTTGCACACTGTGGTTTGAGGGCTTAAGGTACACTGTGTGAATTCATAAATTATGGCTGTCGCTATTTTAAATTTTCCACCATCTTATTGTCGTCTCATCAGGATAATATCACAAAAGCAATAATTAAAATAATATACTTCCAAATTCATTTTGAACTCTCTCTATGATACTCAAAAAGGCAATGCCATGCAAAAAGAAAAACAGGACAAAGACAAAAAAGAAAAAAGAAATTCAGACTCTTAAACATTCAGTTCATTAATAGCTTTTCCCACTACTTGTCTGGGTAAATGAGGTGGAGACTGTGTGTGTGTGTGTGTGTGTGTGTGTGTGTGTGTGTGTGTGTGTGCGCGTGCGTGCGCGCCCATGTGTGAACATGTGTGCATGCAGGGGCCTGTTCAAAGAATCAGGTTACTGAGTTATCTGGAAGCTCTCTTTACACCAGTCACTGTTCCGGATCTGAGGGAGTTACTCAACAATAATCCTGACGAATCCGTAAACCTACTTCTTGGAAGAAGTGTCTGGTGTGTGTGTCTATGTTTGCGTGTGTGTGGACAACCTGGTTACTGTCACAGTACTGATTAACTGCAGCCGTTTGCTAAACAAGCTTAAGATACTGATGGTATGTCAATTTAAACCTACAGAAAATTCTAAATCATGAATTTGTGACTAAATAAATGTAAAAAGGCATTTGTGGCTCTCCTGGCAATTGCTTCATTGCAGTAGTTTTTTCTGTAACATCTTTTCATTTCCTGATTCAAATGCTCCGTTGATTTGTAAACGGTTTCATCACAGACAGGGAATACCGCTCCTCCCTAGGCGTTGCCTTGGAATTAGAATTCCAGATAAGATTCAAGATAATACCGCCCCATTGCCATAAAAGCTGAAGTAAAAATGCAGCAGAAGAAACTGCTCATTACTCCTCCTCATGATATTATCATAGTGAGAGTACAACACAATATTACAATATGGTTGTGTTGGCTTAAAGCAGTTAGAGAGTACAGGGAATGTGTGACAGGTGCTATGAAGTGAAGATACCTTGTGCTTTTTGGACTTCCTGCTGTCCTCATCATCTGAATGATGATGGTGCCTCTTCTCCTTGTGTTTCTTCTCAGAGTGCCGCTGGCCTGTCGCCTCCTCTTCCTCCTCAATTAGCAGGTCATACTTGGAACTTTTGGGAAAGTTATGAAAATCTCCAAGAAGTTGAGAACGTCAGTGCTGAAAGATTTGCAAAATCAAACTGAGAAAAAGTGTGAAATGGCCACCGCAACAGAGGCCGTGCATTTAAATACTGCAGACTGATATGTTTTGACATGAAGTGGAAGAACTGGAAAATGAAATCCCAGCCAATTAACATACAAGGATACTCTTGTTTAGGCTTCACTTGATCCTTGAGAGCCAGTTTGGATCGGTTCTCCACGTCCTTCTCATAGGCTTTGAAGTCATCTTTACTGTACTTCCCACCTAGGAAACAGACAAGGCCATGAGTCAGATCTCTGCAGTGTCAGAGTGTACTCAAGGTGAGGAGTAACACTGAATATAGAAACTAGGTTTACATTGGTGTAACCTGTTCCCCCTTCAGAACAATAAATATTCACAACATGCCATCTACAAAGGCTTCAGTACAAATACCTTTCCCTTTCCATTTAATTTTTGCGACTGACTGGCTGAAGTCTACGTGAATGCGTCGATCATCAATGAGCACGTTGTCCATTTTGAAGTAGGCCTTTTCACAGTCTTCTTGCTGTGGAGACAGAAAGCATTAAAAGAGGAAACAGATGATGTAATAATGTCATTAACAAGTGGCAGACATTTTGAAAAAAGAGGTTACCCTGAATGGGTAGGAAGAGCAATAAAGCCGGTTTAGGTATATAGGTATAAATCATAGACTGTATATAAAAATGGACGACATGACAGCTCCCCAAAAGTGAAGCCAAAACGTCTCAATCGCCCCCTGGTGGCTGGCTGCAGTATAGGTCAGTATAGGACCCCTCCATGTTAGCGGATGGGAAAAAAAAAATAAAAAATCAAGCGTCAAAATACATATTACTTGCTGAAAATATATGTAAAAAGGCATCTGTCTGCAGCAGGAGTATGCATCTTTCATATTCAGACAACTTTTTTGGCTCATTTACAAGGACAACTTATTATATTTCACTTTATTATATTACTGGAGGTCACTGGCAGAAGTCTGAGTGAAAACACAGTTTATCTACAACTGCCCGGTGCCCTCTAATGGTTTAAATATTCATTGCACTTCAACCATGTGAGGATTTTATTTACAGTCCATTGTTGAAGGTGTTCAGAGGACTGAAGGCCAGTGGCAAAGCCTGCAGTCCCCCTCCCTAAATGACATGTTCTACAGAGGATTCACCATAACCAGCTCAAACCACTGACAAAACCAATGAAAATGTTCCTCATCAACTCATAAAGGCATAAATTCATACATTTACCATGGGGAAGTTGCCCTTGAACAGCCAAAAAAATGGTAAATACCCATCATAAACTTGGGCAAATTCCACAAAACCCAAGTTCTAACATTTCACTTCCACAATGGACAGCTAGCAAACTATGTTAAATATAGTACATTTATATAAGTTTCACATCTCTATAGTGATACTTCTCTATTGTAATGCAGGCCGTGTGATGATTATCAACACATAATAACAAGAACAAACAGTGGAGTTCATGACGGACTTCCATTTTTCACATCCTGCTGGGGGTTTTCCATCTGTCACTTTCACTAGATAATCTGTATTATTGACCAAAAAACTAAACAAAAATAAAACACAAAATTTAAAATACTATTTTGAATGATTCCTTCACAACATATGTATTTCTCATTACAGGTAGGGTGACATAATGTAAGTCTATGCAATACGGTTTAACAGCATCAAGTCACCCTAGTTCAACAGTTTGAAAGAAAGGGAATGAGTATATTTCCCAAGGAGCGAGACAAGGAGATCAATATCAATCTTGTGTGTGTGTTAAGTATGGAGGTAGATGTGTTTAGCCTAGCTTAGCATAAAGACTGGAGGCAGAGGGAAACAGCTGTTGTGTCATTTGTAGAAATGTAAAAACAACTATTTGTACTTTTAAGCCCAGTTCAGATGGAAGATTCACGATGAGACGACTTGAAACTTGCTACTTGCAATGCTCCCGGTCTGCAGCGTTCTGAAACTTGCCAGTTTACACCAAAGCGACTAGACGAGACGGCATATCGTTTCCATAGCAATGACTCTCTGTACTTCTGTGCCGGCTTTTCAGGCTTTTTCTGTAGCTGGATATAATTTGTTGTATCTTAAAATATGAATGAGGATAGTGATAGTGAGTTACTTGCTACAGTTGCATTTCCAGTATTGATGAAATGGCGAAATCATAAAACGAGCGGATCGAGATGACCAGCTGGCTCCGTTACGAGCTGATTGGCTATTGAAACAGGTGACATGCTTTACGTTCTAAAACCAGCTGCTGACGACTTGACAAGCTGAGTCGCAGACGATGCCATTAGCCGGCTTGAGTCAAGCTGAGACGGGCCAGTTCACCCCCTGCAACATTCTAAAACGGTTTGGGAATCTTTGACCTGAACTGGGCTTTAAAAGGAGTTATGTGCTGAAACTGTTTCTTGACAAACAACAGTTTATCCATCCACCTAGTACTTGGTGCTGAGTGGGTGACATGATATGGTTGGTGAGTACAGGTACAAGTCTCTGTACAGGGCACTATGTTACCAAACCTGGCAACCTCACTGTGACAACAAAACTCCATAACTGCACCTGGCTGTTATTCGGCAAGTAATAGTCCCAGCGCATATAATCACAAATTGTTGCTTTTATATTTTTGTCTGTGTACAGATCAAACAAAGGTGTTGGCATGAATTTTTACACTTTGGACAAAGCCAGGCGATCTGCTTCCCCCTGCTCAGAGTCCTTATGCTAAGCTAGGCTAACCGAGTTCTGACTCAAGGTCCGTACTTAATATTGACCTTCTCATCTCACTCTCAGAAAGAAAGTGAATAAGCCCCACATACTTTGTATACACAAGTGTAGTACCTATGCACATATACACTTTACTTAGATATTGTATGTAATGTAGACACATAAGATGCTCACCTTTTCAAACTCAATAAAAGCGTAACAGAGGGAATCTCCAGTTTTCCAGTCTCTGATGATCTCACAGCTACACACAACAGAGTAACATGAGAAAAAGGTTAGAATACGGAGCTAAAGCACAATGTTAGCACATATACAATTTCCACATGCACAAATTATTTACACACTATGTAGAACTTGGAGGTTGGCGTCACCTTTTTATGGAACCAAAGCGAGAAAAGATAATTTCCAGGTCCTCGTCTGTGGTCACTGGGTTCAGTTTGCACACAAACAGCACGTTCTCTGGAGGCCTCATATCTGCATCGGGGAGGTCACCCACCTGGAGGAATGTATGACAGAAGCGTGTATTGAAATTCTGCATCTTTGGTATCTTCAGCTGAAGGCGGAGAGAAGGTTTCTTCTTCTCACCATTTCCAGCAGGATGGCCTGAGTCTTGGCTTCTTTCTCCTTCAATCTCTCCTCCAACTCCTCGGCTCCTTTCCCATCCATATCGTCGATCACTTCGTCTGCTCCGATTCGGCCACTCTGCACATGAGCTGTAGTTAGTTATTTAGCCAGTATATACTGTTACATTCTGTATACATTTCTTCATGTTTATTTGTCCAGATACAGTTTGCTGGGCATGGGTTATTATTTGAAGTGTCGGTTTTAGCTTTATATTTTTGTCTGAGGGAAAAAATGAACTCTCAGAGCTTTCCTTAATTAATGAACAGTGGCACTGCACTCACATCTAGCTGCTCTTTGGTGGGCTCAGGTGATCGATCAGGCACTGGCAAGTCAGGAGGGTCATCAAAAGGGTCATCCAGGATGACTGTGTGGTTTATCCTGCAGCAAAGGGACGTTTTCATCATGATTGTAAAACTTTACTTCCTGAGGTTTTTCTGAGAAATAATAAAAACATTTTTGGACATATAGTATGGAAGCCTATAGGGGACTATATTAAAATGCTGTTTGACATTTAATTTTCAAAGTTGTACCCCGCTGTACAGTGGACAATATTCAAATGTTAATTCAAATTTGAAAATTTATTTCCATTTTCCATTTTCGCAAGCAATATTTAAGTCACAGTTAAAATTAAAATGTTATTTTCTAACAATTTGAAAATGAAAATGGCATTTGACATTTCATTTTTGAAAGACTTATCCTGGATGGACAATATTCAAATGCAACAAGCGAAACAGCACCCCCAGTCTATTGCATTTACATTTACATGTCACCATGCTCTTTTGGTGTCAGTGAAAACACAATCTGTCAGCGCTCTCATCAAGGCGGGTGTTCAGTTCAGGACGTCATTTCCTCGTTCAGTCACTTGGTTCATTAACATTTACATATCTATGTGGAAAATTATAACGCTATTGAGGAATTACATTTTCAAGTTTACATTATCGTTTTAATATAGTCCCCAATAGGCTTCCATAACATAGGCTACAGTTTGTCTTAGTTCACCTGATATCCTGAAATGGGACAAAGTCCTTGTCCACAAAGGTCTCATTGATTTTGGCCAAGACATCCATGCCTTCTGTCACTTCCCCAAACACAGTATGGACTCCATCCAGGTAGTCCAAGTTCTCACCAGTGGTAATAAGGAACTGAGGACAGGAGTGACAACAGATTAAGCACATCATGTCACACATCCTGCAGAGAACATTTTGATCTGTAAATAAGATATGGTTTATGCTGCTGTTGCTTGTGCTTGCTCTTGGTGGGAATTGTTGGGTCTCTGTACACATAAGGAGTCGGTCTAGACCTGCTCTTTATGACAAAGTGCCCTGAGATAACGTTGTTATGATATGGCGCTATATAAATAAAACTGAATTGAATTGAAACTTTAAAAAAAATAGAAGCCAAAACACTGTACACCACTTGTCACATCTATTGCACCAAAAAATAGCAAAATTGGTAAAACCAGACAGGAAGTCCATGGTTCAATATAACATCATAGAACCTTGATTAATGCAAAATACTACATTCTACAGTGGACATATGCATGTATGAAATTATAGCCTAGGTTTTCTTCAACTAATCAGCTGATTTATACAACAAATTACATGCAAGTTATTTTTAAACTTGGCTGATCAAGTGAAACCATCAAACTGGTATATCTTTTTCTGTTGCTACAGCATGGTTCTGTTTACCTGAGAACCATGCTGATCAGCTCCATTGTTCACCATGGACACCGTCCCCTTCTTCCTGTGTTTGATGCGTGGTGCTTTCTCTGCATCAAAAAAGCGGGCCTGGTCCCCATAGAGTTTGCTAATCACACACAGAAGATAAAAGTTTTCACAGTGTTCAAATTGTAGTGTCAAAATTATTATTATTTTTTTTTAAAGTCAGCAGCAATGATGAAGGTGACTGACCTATAGACAGATTCTCCACCACGCCCTGTCCCAGTGGGATCTCCAGTCTGCACAATGAAGTCTCTCTGAAGAGGAGACAGACACATTGTTACAGCATGTCTAACACAGTGTCCAATCTCAAAGCTGTGTTCAACAGAGCCTGATAATCAACAGTCCACACCGTCCACATACATTTTGTGACAATACTGTCTGCTGCTGTGCTTACTACATTTATTTATGATATGTCATAAAACAAAATGTTCCAGGGGCTTTTAAGATCTTACGATGGGATTTTGGTCAAATCTAGACTGATAAGGACTGTGAACCACAATATTTTAATGTAAGATTATGATTATATGGAGAGATGATAAACAAAACAATAGACAATACTGAAATATTCCCCAGCTGTCATTCAAAGTCCATCGAAGTTAAAAGTACTATGTGATAGGGACTGCCATGCAGTCACTTTGCGTTAAATCAAATAACGTGTGTATAAAATTCACTCAAACAGATTAGGAAACTTATTCTAAGGCCTGTGCAACCTCCACACAGGCCAAATGAAACTGTGTTTGCAGACTTGAATCTGTTTGGCTTGACATTATGTGTAAAACTGCAGATGATTACTGCAGTTCATCTGTTTTGGTAAAGCTCGAGAGATTCCCATTTCCATTACAATACTAGCTATAGTGTTTTTCGATTACTGATATTGGCTATCGGCTATAACTATCCTCTCTGTATACTGTATTTTGCCCCCTTCCAGAACCCACTGACTGTCAAAGTTTGGTGAACAGGACCTGCAATAATAAAAGAACATGTTGCGTTGAAGGCATTGTTTGTTTTTGCACCTAGGGTCCTCGAGTCTAGTTTGTTTCTTAACCTTTTTATATTTTTACCTGCATGGGCAGATTAAAAAGTGTTGCAAATTTGTCTACATGTGAAGCCGTGGCTTTTGGTGCTCTACATTGTTCAGAAGCCCAGGACATCTGCGAAAGTAACCTAACTTTGCAAAATGTTGTCCATATATAAACAGTGGCCAGAAATTTCACAGTCGAACTTTTCAAATCTGGTCTGTAACTAATTTACATCGCCCTCCTCAGGCGAGTTTGCACCATGGTTCCAAGTGAAAATATCGGAGATTGATTCATAGCTCTGTTACAGAAGTCTGCAAGGGACCATTTAATTTTACCTGAACATTGTGGATGAGGCAGTAGTTGTAGTGCTTTATCTTGCACAATTTCAGAAAGTTTAGGCAAGCTTCAAAAGAAAAGAGCAGAGTAGAGTTAAACCGACAGTCATAAAAAATTACCAAGTCCTTAATAACACTAAGCGTCTAAATATGGGTGTGTACTGGTTTATTCCAGTTTTACTTTTATTAGTGAATCAACCTTAACTGTTTGCTAATGTTAACTACACGAATGAATAGGACGCAAGCAAGCTAACAACCTTAGCTAGCACCCAGTTATTCTGTAACTCAGCTTGTCCATAGCTTACTCAACTAGCAACCAATTCACCAAGTTAGCCGCCGACATGTAGAAATGGCTTTATTTTCTTACTTTTAGGCCGTTCTTCTGTAAACAAATCAACTACAATATCGCCAAGCGTCGTTTCAAGGAGCACCGCCATGCTGACGTGCCTAATATCGCGAGAATGGTGTTCGGAAATTCCGCGCGCCTGCGCAGTACATATGTGTTGTTCAAGTTTTTTGTTTTAGCTATCTTGTTGCCCGTGAGATAATCAACACAAAATGGAAATGGCAGGGCTAGCAGTTGGTGTTATATTTCTTCTTTTTGCCTCAGTAACGTGCACAGAGTTGCCGCCTAGGCAGCTGAATACGGTAAGACTCAAAGCGGCAAATGTCAGCAACAGCAAATACTTAGCTAACCTGATGATGTTGATTTTAGCATAGCGTTAGCTTACTGATCGTCCAGTGTTACCCTGAATGGCAGACATTGTGGTGTTAAACCTCGCGTCTGTTTCTGTTTTCTTTCCCTTTTATTTTTAATTATTGATCTCCATAGGAAAACATTCTGATTAACGTGACAGCAGGGACATTGGCGGATACACAATTGCAGGATTCCAACAACTTGCAGGTATAAAGTTACACAGCCAACTTACCAAGCGAAGGTACAGAGGTGGGTCTTGTATAAAACGCGAAATACGAGCCAAGCCTTAACGTTGTCATTTCTGTCTTCAGATAAATTTAAACATATCGGTGGGCGAAGAGCAGGTGCTGGTCAATGACATCCCCGTAGAGCTGTCAGGGGTCACCAGGTTCAACTGTCAAGCACTTCTGTGTGAGTTTTCCTCACATCACTAGGATGTTCACCTGTTATGATCAACCCAAGTACTAAACCATAGTAACACAAACCAGAAGAAAATACTAATCTGAACCGTAAGAAAATACACTGTTCACCTTTTCAAAATCAATTATTCTTGGCATTAAATTAATCCTTACTAGGGTGGCAACTAATGTCACAAATGATGACCCATGAAGTAGCCATCACAAGCAGTTTAACGGGATGTCTTCAAATTGTCAAATGTACTAAATTTAAAGTTATATGGAACTAACAAAAACTGCAAATGTTTGGCATTTTACTTGATAAATGACTTGAGGTTTAATTCACAATCAAAATTGTCATTACATTGTCATCATTACAAAATTGTCATTACGTTTCTGCTGTTTCATTGATGGATTCATTAGCTAAGGGTGTATGAATTTAAGTCACATCCCTGAAAGTTCAAATGTAAGCTGTTGGAGAGATGTCATAAGCTTATAAATACACTGATTGTGTTTTTCCAGTAGACAGCATCAATGGAAGCAGTGACTTTGAATCTGGGGACTTGGTGTCCACTGTCACACGGGTGATGGTGAGCCAGAACCGGCTATACAGCGACTCAGAGGAGGTGGTGGCTCTGCAGGTGTTCAGTGAAGTGATAGAGATGGAGGGCAAAGAGGTAAATATCTCTTAGGAATCGTACGTGTCTCTTACTGTCAAATTTTTAATTTTGTGAGTGTGTCTGAGTAAAAACATGACGTACGTTTGTCCAGATGTTGTGCATATGTTTTGAAACGGCACCCAAATATTGAACATTGGAGCGAATATACCCACAGAACCTTGTTTGTTCTTTTTGGGGAATACCTCAAAACCTACAACAAATAATATTAAATATTTTCTAAGAATAATGATAATGTATTTAATGATAACTAGACAATGTGATTTTCTATCTTTTGGTCTATATCATCTCTGAAAGTAAATATCAAAGTGTTATATATCACTGGAAAATAGACAACCTAATCTGTTGATATATTTCCATCACTGTCATGTGAGCCAACAAGCTTCTGTTCCTGTATCACGTGATCGCACACACCGTAAATTTGAATCTCGTAAATGCACCATTCAAATTGCCTCGGAAAGCTGAGCGGTTCAGACACAATCGAAAGCTTGTCTCATAAACAGTTCCAAAGTTATTTAATGTTTTGTAGAACATGTATGGCATAGCATCAATGCTATGCTCGGTTCTAAAGGTTAATGAGTTGTAACATGAAGAAGTTTAGTATAATTTAAGGGAAACCCCCCCTTTCATTTTTATAAAGTTTGGGGTCCTATATTATCATGAAAAAACTCCCAGTGGCTGAGAGGGTGTGTGGGGAAAAAAATAAACAATATTAAAACATTTTCAGGCATTTCACCTTCTGCAAAGGAAGCTCCAGGATCCACATTGCCATATCATTTAAACGTGTCAGTGATCAGTTTGTAGGTTTTTGCATGAAGTCCTGATGGTAGCCAATACCATCCTTAACATTCAGCAGGCTGGTCCATATTTATTTTGTAGGTCTTTTACCACAGAACTGATCAAATACAGTAATACCTTGGTGTAAAACATGATTTGGAATAGTAGTGTTTGGATATGATTTCACACCATTTGGGTTTGTATCCTTCAGGTCCAGCAGCCTGACATGTGTGAGGTGAAAATACTGATGAGCCCAGATTTCCAGAAGTTGGCTCAGTTCACCAACATCTACCCCATCGGACACAGTGAGATCTTCAGGGTTCCCAGAGAGAACGATGTGGTTGTCACAGATCCACCAAATCCTAGCAAAGGTATGAAAACATGCATGCTTTTTCTGACAAATTATCATTATGCAGATACTCTGTAGCAGTCCAATTTAGTGTGTATTCTTATTTCTTCTACACCTTTTAATCAGATGAAGAACAGCTGATCTCCCATACCACTAGCCAGTACCCCCTGAAGCACACAGAGACCACCCAGGAGGAGATTGCAGCCCCGGGAAAGCTCCCAGAGACCCCCCTGCGTATGGACCCCGACCTGCTGTATGATGTCCGATACGATGATGAATTTGATGATGGAGAGCCGAGCCAGACAGATCAGATTCGGATGGAAACTCCGCCCAAAGAACTGATATCATCTTACTCTGTAAGTCAAGAATGATGCTAGATCCAGCTGATGACATACAATATGTAGTGCCTCAGATGTCTAGCCATTCCAGGAGGAACGCTGTCAGTGGTAGATAGAGGATGACAGTTTCTGGATTCCCAAGAAATCAGGCTGTTGGCGGTCTCTTGAAACATGGAAAGTCAGTTATTCGTAGGGATGAAACTGTCAACATCTAATATTTATCCTCCAGCACTGGCTAGTACTGATACTCATGTGCTTCATTGTAAAACTCTGCAAATGTAGGATCAAAATAGGTTAAAAGTTTTAGATATGCCTATATGAAAGGCACGCTGTCTAAGTTTGTCATAGCTCACAGTAGTGGCCCTAAATGTGCTCCCTGGTCACTGCAGATGTTTATAAATTGTGCGAACTTTTCTGACTTTCAAAAAGTTAAGCAAGCTTTTAGAATATTTAGGGACACTATTAGGAGCTAGATCAAAATCAGGGAGCTTAAAAATGCCAAAATTCAGAGCGCCTTGGTAGCAGAATGGTTACAGCACATGCTGTGTGGTCGCAAGAGTCGCCATACCCCTTTCTCTCACCGTTTCCCGTCTACCTCTTCACCAAACAAAAAAAAGCCAAAATTCCAGTTCAACAATTGGCCAGATATTGACAGAAAACATATTACTGCATTAATACAATATTGCTTCTTTAAGTTGACACTGGTCATACCTGCTGTATGTATAGACGGGTTTCCCATTTACAGACATCGAGGATGCACACGCAGCAGGGGGTTAGGACAGTCATTGCCACAGTGTCATGATACCTATGGACATTTTCAGTGTTTTAAAATACAGCAACTTTAACTTTTTAGAAGTAAATTTGTATATGTACTCGTCCTCACAAATTTTTTAATATACACCACACTTTGATAGACGTCTGTCGGCTCTAGCTAGCTAACATGACACATGGAATTCCAATGGCCGCTAATAGCAGCAGTAATACCACTAATACAGGCTACACAACATTAGCATATATGAAATCCTGCTGTTTGCCTGCTGCACAGGTTAAAGGCACAGAAGTACCTCATCCTGGATATTATTATATACTGTGTGGATACAGGATTATCAGCCACACAGGATCACGGAAAGAGGCTCTGCACACCTGTTTTATTTTTTATGTGTTTTCCATCCAAAGCCACCAGTCTGCACCTCTATCGGAGCCACCAGGCCACACACCAAAACTCGAAACTGATCACCAAAGCACTGATTGTGTAGAGCCTGACAAACATATGCACAAGTCATCAAACAGCCACAAACACGCAGTAACAGTTTGCACTGTCTTACCTTAATACGTGCGTTTCTTCCTCACCAGTTTCTGTGCAGAACTATCCACCACCTTATTAAAATCCCAGGCTCTGACCGGATCACTAGATACTAACAACTAATTCTGTACTGTGAGCTGAAAGAGAGGTTTCCTTCTTGGCATATTGAACATTTCACTGCATTACTTTTGCGATTCATGCAGTTGATGTCACGTGATGTCCCCATAAGCTCTTAGTCATTCTGGTTTTGTGCACATCTTCCAACGTCGCTCAGAAAACCCTTCTATAATATGTAGTACTAGTAGAGCCTTGAACCAGCAGGAAATGCTCATGTCTCCATGTCCATCCTGTCCTCAGGCCATGTGTCAGTGGGTGGAGAATGTGAGGGAGCGTCTGAGGCGCTTCAGCTCTGAGTCACTGCCTCTTTTCTTCCTGATTATGTGGGTGGTGGTGATCGGCGTTGTCGGGTCAGCAGTCATCGTCAAGATCTTGGACATGTTCTTCCCAACCTGTGAACACAAGTGAGTTTGTTCCATGGGGTTTATGAGTGATGTGCTGGAATCTCCAGAAGGTGTGCTTAACCAAGTCATCATTGACCAGCTGACTTACCTGATTATCTCTAAAATGCTAAAGTTTCTTTTCCTCTTTTTTACAGGCACATTTTTCACCTAAACCCCGTCACTCTAATGCCGGAGGAGGAGAAGCACACTCTGCTGGAGAACATCGAAATAGAAGCAGAGGAAGAAGAGAAGAAGCCTTGAATGAGAATTGACTTGGCCAGCGCCTTTTATTTTCAGTTTGTTCATATTTGTTCTTTAGCCTTGGTTACTATGTTACAGTTTCAGCATGGCCTGGTTTTGTCACTAGCTTATATTCAGATTTGTGAACCACTATGTTTTGTTTTCACTTCACAATTCACAATTTACCCTTTAAGCACATTAGCCATGGAACAGGAAGTGGTTTAATGCTAGTCCATATGAATCCCTCAAATGTAGTCACATGGTCAATATGGAAAGGAAAGTGAGTGATTCATAGTGCTGTACCTCAAGTTCACATGATGTGATGTCAGCCACGAGGGCACTGAGAGCTCTGTGAGGTTGGAGTGTTGGTAAGCTAGCACCTCGTTTGCACAGAAAGTCCAACTCTTTGTTGTGTGATTGGTCAGATAGAGTTTATGGAAAGCCACTTTTATTAAGTCACGAATGACTGCACTTTGTCACTTACCTTTTAAAGTAACTAGGTAGGTAGGTAACAAGTTACTTTTTACTAGTACAGTAGTCCTTACTTTTGCTTTACGTACTTCCAAAACATGCCGTAGCAACGTGGTGTATTGTTCCAAATTTGTCGTCGTTGTTTTTTAACGTCATATAGATCTATAAGATCTATGTAGAGGTGTTCATTCTTGACCTTGGAAACAGCAGTTGACATGAAGATCATGTGATGTGGTTGAAAGCTTTGACCTTTGTAGCTCGGCTTCTAAAGGAATACTTCGACATTTTGGGAAATTAGGCTTATTGGCTTTCTTGCCGAGTTAGACGAGAAGATTGATCCCACTCTCATGTCAAGCTCTGGCCAGTGGTCGTTTAGCTTAGCTTAGCTTAGAACAGCTACTGAATGGATGTTGAGGGGAGATTGTTTAGTCATGGACCTAGCAACACATATTAGAATAGACACAGGCTTAGGAGAGCAGATGTAAGTACTGTAGGTTTAACAAATGAGTATGAACAAACTGAGCATTTTTGGGGCTGCATCCAATGATTTAGAGTCTTTTTGTTCACTGAAAAGACTTTCTATATGTAGTAGTTCTGTACAGACACGCACTTTTTTCTCACACTATGTTTTTTCTCAAATTGTGCCCCGCTATTGTAAAAAAAAAAAAAAAGATTGAAGAAAACTCTAAGGCAGCAAATGCACCATAATGAGTTTATTCAGTTTATTTATTTAATATGAGGCAGTGAGGCAGGCAGTGTCTCCTGTATGTCATCCTTTAAGGGAAGACAAGATGAATACTTTTATATGAATCTGTTGTTACAGATAGCTCAGATTAGGTAAGTAATATTTCATCTAAAAAAAGAAAAAGGTGCAGATCACTGTGTCTGGGAAATGTTATTCCAAATCTTGTGTCGTCTGTTCATTCAGTGAAAACTGTTTTCCTCCCACAACTCTAAACTCTGAATACGTGACGGATAAATCACCTCTCTCCCAGGCCTGCTGCGCACTATTGAGGCTCATGTATTGATTGTCTTTCTTCACAGTGCCTCTGTAACTAGTTTTGGGACTCTTATCAGTAAAGGGGGGATTATAATTAATTTTCCTTGATTGATTTTGTGTGTAACTAACAATGGAGAATGCAAGTGAGGTTGTCTATGCACTCTAAAAGTATAAGACAAACTACTGCTATGACTGGATCGATGTAAAATACAGTGTGTGCACAAGACATGACTACAAATTCAATGAGTAAAGTATCGTTTAATTTTGGAGTGAAAACTGGACTTGAACCTGCATGGATGTTCCTTTTATTTAAATTTTTTTTGTGCAAATCACATCATGATTTATAGAGAAGAATGACTGAAGTGATAAACCTCCCGTGTATCCCTCCCAATGTTTCACTAGGCTGTGAGTGAGGGACCAAACAGGTGGGCACAAGGCAGGTTGCTTCAACATGGGTTTTGTGTTATTTCAAAATGTACTTGTCATGCTTTTTAAAAAACACCCCTAAAACATCCGCTTGTGTACCTCGGAGCAGCTGAGGTGGTGATTTTGTCTCCCCGGGGTTCAGTTAATCTGCAGAATGCATGATGTACTGCGATAGCAAAAGGTGCATGTGTAGTCTAGCTAATGAATGTAGTTTGCTCTCCTATCAGCCAATTATACATTAAAACTAGGAAGCTGCATGATGACTCAAAACAGCTCAACCTGTATTGGCATCAGCCTCAAATTCCAAATTGATCAATACAACAAAGTGCTGTAGATGACACTAAATTAGCCTGTAAGGCAAACAATATGTCAGGCATGAGTTCAGATGTGTTGCTGAAGCATAAAACAAAAATGTATTTTAATTTGCTCTTTGTTTAAATGGAGGTAGACCCATGTGTTACTATTTTGAGACATTTGTGTGCATACATTGTATGAATTACAGCTGGACTGTGTATTTGGGTCTAAAATCCTGCTGATTAAATGCTTATGACCATCAAGCTTTTGTCTCGTGTGATTATTGTGGTTGTGCAGGCTGAGAGAGTGCACAACAGCACTCAGGCATACAGAGTTTCCACAGGGACAGTGGATTCAAGGACAATTCTTTTTTGACTCATTTTTGGCCTGGGTATTAAATAAAGTTTTTCTCAGGAGCTTGAGTCTGGTCCTAAGCTTAAGAGAGATGAGGCATATTGATGAATTTAGGAGCTATATTTGTATGGAACTCATGTTTTTGTCAAGGACATAATTGTGAGTATATTAGATGAGGACATTGACAGTATTGTATTGGATTTGAGCAAGCTACAGATTTTCCTACAGATTACTCAGTTTGGGCAATTTGTATCATGTACAGAGAGAACAGTTATATCTATTGGATTTGACCTTGAGGTGATCCTGTTCAAACCTTTGAAAACTTTGGCAGAGTGTGCTTCATGTAGGATCCCATTGCCTATAATAATAAGCAAATGTTTAGCCTTGAATGTAATATTATCCCCCAAGATGAATTTTAACATTGTAATCTTGTATAACTCACCATCACGATATCTCATTTTATAAAGACTTAGATAAATTGCTTAAACTGTCAATTTTTTGCTCTGAATCTTTTTAGGGATTTTAATATAAATTGGTTAGATAAAAGTTGCAAACAAAAGTTGAAAACGATATTGTCTGAGCATAATTTTCAACAGATGGTAAAGGGTCCAACAAGAATCACTTTAAGGGTCTAGAAATATGGTAGTGAGGGAATTATGTAAGGCTAAAACCACATACTTTACGCAACTGATTGTTGAATCGGAAGGAAACTGCACCTCTCTCTGGAAACATCTCAACAGTCTTACTAAACTTAAGCCCAGTCAACGAAAATAACGGAGCTGGAAATAAATGGAGTGATTAGCACTGATAGCAGAGATATTGAAAATGAATTCATTAATTACTTCACTCAATCAGTGGAGGAGCTTGCTGAAAATTTTGAATCAGTAAAACTACCACAGGTTATTATGTCAGATTCATCGCAATCTTTTTATATCAAGGAGGTTGACCAAGAGAAAGTGGGTCAAATTATTAATAGATTAAGTAACTCAAGGGCAAAGGATCTGTTTGGGTTGGATACTACACTTATTAAAACACACAGCTACACCTTGATCAAACCTATAACGCATCTGATAAACCTTTCCATCAGAACTGGTAAATTTCCACAAAGCTGGAAAACAGCGATCATCACACCAATTTTTAAGGCTGGAACACCAGACCAAGTAGGCAATTATAGACTGATTTCTATTTTACCCACTTTCTCAAAGGTCCTGGAAAAAGTTATTGCAGAACAACTAGTTGACCACCTT
>LKNJ01006120.1:0-19163 GCA_002120245.1 Maccullochella peelii | reverse complement strand
AATGGTCTGGTTCCATTGTATGACATGGAGGAATTTATGGCCACTTTCATATTTTCGAATTTTATACTGAAAAAAAATACTCATTACACTTATTAAGCGATATGAAATCGGGGGCTAGTTCTTTTGGGGGATTAGTTAGCTTATCAATAGTGGTGAACAAGGCACGAGAATTGCTGATATTCTTGTTGATGATGTTAGAGAAAACCCAACCTGGACCACAGTAGATTAACAAGGGTCAACCAAACCGGTCCTCTGGAGCTCTATCCTGATGAGCTCTGTTGGTTTTATAAGAGGCCCCCTGTAACAGGATCTGATAAAACACAGCAGGAGGAGGGTTTGAAAGAGAGCTGGAGAGTACAAGAGAGAAAGATTGAGGGAGACAAGGACATAGAGAGATTGAGAGAGCGCGAGAGTGAGAGAGCGAGTACACACCTCAATCCAAAAACAATATTTTGACTGAAACCTTACCCTCTCCATCTGGTTCTTTTGAAGGGTGGATTATGACTGGTGCCATGGCTAACTTTTTTTCCCACACTGTTCCTTCTGTAAGTCCACTGTGACATTTTTCCTAAAGGACAGTGGTACAGGAAATAAAAGCGAGTCCTGTGACTACTATCAGGCATTTAGAATATAAATCACACACACTGTGCATAATTTGTAATTGAAGGACTGTAAAATAAATACACTGAATATTTGCTGTGTAGAAATATATAAATAATAATGAAACATATATAATACGGTGCTTTCTGAGCTCGTTAGAGGATTGTGAGTGGCAGCAGAAGCTCTCCTCTCCTCCTTTTTTCCCATACTGTGATTCAAACTATGGCCTAAGGCACCATCTTTAAAGTGACTGGCAGTCCAATTGAAATGTCAGCCCCGTATCTGCAATTTAGGGGAATCGTCAAGATATTAGCCAAAGAGAAAGAAAGGGCAAAAATAGGATGACTTCTTGATTAGCCACATCTTATAAGCTTTCACAATTAGATTGGACCAAACTCACAATATCAAAAATGAGCGCTTGATTAATATTCACGCTTTAAGTTTTAATCATTGATATTGGATACAGTGCAAACACATCAATTATATCTCAATGCTTTAACTCACATTTTCTCCTCATATAGCTCTTTGAGCGTTTACACCCCTGAGTAAACCTCCATGGCAGATGTTTTGACTTGAAAGCCAATAGGAACTAAGACAGTGATGAACATGTGATGCCATTTGAACCCAACTTAACTACATACTGTACCATATTCAATAATGCCATATTAACTGAGTATATGATCCCTACTTCCTTTGAAAGTATGCCAAGCAAGAAATTGCCTATTAGTGTATATTTCAAAGTTAGGCTATATTTAGCAGTGCATAAGACCTGATCCTTAGCTTGTTGAATCAGACCATTACATACTCTACTAATACCGGATATGTTTGTCACGTCAATGCATTTAACTGCGTAGAGCATCTTTGTAAACACGCACTGTAGGTTGCTGAAAGATAACGCAGCACTGTTTGAAAAATCATTAGCAGTATATTTACTTAATGGACTGTGCATTACTACATACATATGTGTACCATGAACATTATATTGCACATACAGTATGTATAAATTATCATGATCTGTCCAATACTTTCATGTCTCATTATTACTGTTGGTCCAGATGGTGAATCTCTTTCCTAACCACATAAAGAAATATATAATATATAAAAATATATGGAAAATCTCATTCTCTAAAATGAATCTATATCTGGTAATGTTGTGTCACATGAGAGATTACACTTTTCACAATTACTGACAGGCAGACACTGCTTGTAACATCCCATGTCTTTACATTTGTTGACAACAATATCAAATCTTTTGTCTGTCTGTCAACACTTATCACCCATTTTTCACAAATTTCAAATTTGTTTTCCCTTTTTTGCAAAACCATTTTTAGACTGAAAGTGTGTGTATTTTCACAGTTTGGGGAAAATGGAGTATAATTCTTTGGAAATGTTTTTAAGCAGTTGTGAAAAAAATGAATGTAATGTACTGAATCAACAATCTTAAATGCTTAGAGTGAGGAGAAACTAAAGCATTGGTGAAGTCTGTGTGTGTATGATGTTATACTTCATGGGTTACTGACATCATCTAAGGGGAAATCATTTGCTCTCTTCATTTCTCCTTATTACGCACTTCCAACCTGTTTTTTCGGCGGTATTTTGTAAGTGATATATCACTTTGATAGCTCATTTTCAATTCCTCATAAGTGTGGGTTCAGTTAGTAAACCACCAGCATCAGATTAATTAATCACCAGCTAAGGTTTTAATTGTTTTCCTTGTCTATTTATATGGATATACTGTAGAGTATAGGATTGTTGCTTTCATTGGCAAAATCTCACAGCTCAAATTTCAAGTGGTTTTGCTTCAACTTAAGTTTTATCTAGTCTGGTGTAGATGAGAAAAATAATTTGAAATTTTGATTTTGTAAATATGTTTTCTGATGTAAGTTGAAATACAAAATGTATGACTGTTCTGTCCTGTGTAGGTTTGGTGTTGGTTTGGTGGGTACAGCATGCCTAATGGTTTACCCGCTCATACAAATGAAGGCACGGTAAGCTCTTCAGTAAGGCATGTATGATTTTGAAGTGAATTGAGTGACAAATTAAAAATTTTGATAGTAATTTCCAGATGCAATTTCCAAATGTCCCATTGGAACGTTTGGATGTTGATAAGTCAGAATGACATATATTAGAATTTCTATTCTTGTCTTGCACACACCTTGCAGTATTCCCTGTAATGTCAATTTTAAGAAGCCATTGTCAGTATTTGTAGTGAGTGCAGTGATATGGTAAAACTGTATGACGGCTGAGGTATATCCATACTTTGCTACACCCTTTTCAGAGTATGATGACAAATGAGCGTAACACGCGCTTATGTCAAATGTATGACATGAGAGAGTACAGTGAAACAGCCACAGCCTCCAGCTCACAGCAGACCAAAGCCTGAGGGAGTAGCTACACAACTTTGGTGCCCAGGGAAAACAAAGTCTCAGGCCAGAGGTTTAGGGTGTTGCCTGGCTCTTCTGTCAACTGCATTTAACATGACAGAACACAACTTTGACTCAGACCACATAGATAGAAAACTTCTGACTGTGTCAGGGGAAAAAGTGATATGTCAGTTGTTTCATTGTGGCATATTCTGTATGCCTGCCACGCAAGCAACGGAGTGGAAGTCGTAACTTGGTTAAAACACAGAAAGTTTGTTTCTGTGTTTCTCTCAGAAAATGAGAGAAATATAACCTAAAGACCACACACTCATACAGACATACACAATCTTTAATGAATTTATGAATTGTTCAAGATATACTAAATAACTTCCCTTGGCTATATGCTGCTAGAGATATACTTAAATTCATTATGACTATGCATTGGTTTGCCACTATATCTATAACACTTGCTATCTTTGTTTTTTTTTAAGTAATAATTTAAAAGGAAAAAAACTACACAATCTAGTATTGAATACAACTAAATAAGGTGGGACATCCCTGTGTCAAGCCATGTCTTCCCTCCACTGTTGCATCTTCGTCAGATTTATATTTATATTTCTGATTTATATTTCAGAGCACAGTGTGATATTTCTTAAATTAGCGTCTTCATTAAAAGGTGTCTTGTTTCTTCCATTAGATGCTGTCATGGTGGCAGTGCTGTAATCTGTCTGATGTAAATCCTCTCTGCTTTGTGGTGGCTCTGAGTAAGGATCTCCGCAGGGCTTATACGCTTGCCTGCCAGCCATATCACACGCACATTCACACTGACACACATAGACATTTATTCAGAGCACACAAACCCATACTGTACGCAGTGACAGGCACACATCTACATACTGTACATACACTGACACTGTATGCATAGGTTCACAGAAAGAAAGGAAGGGTGAGACTTGTCATCCACCTGTCAGGAGCAGTAATCATTTCAAAGTGTTTCTCTCTGTGGCCTGTGCCACACGTCCTTCATGTTGAACGCTGGAGTATAATCATTTAAATGTCTCCCAATCAGCCCTTTTGCCATCTTCAATTACACCTTTCCAACCTTACATTTGTATAATTTTCTAATCTAGCTGAGGCGTGGGGCTGTCAAATGTGCCAGAGAAAGCAGCAAAGCACCGCCAAAGACTGACAGATGGATCCACCAAGATGGAGAGGCATGTCTCTGGATCTTCCATATGCCCTGGCACTGCTGGTGGATTATGGTCACATCCGGCTGGATTTTCGCTATTATTATTGGAAGTACTAGTAGTTGTTATCTGTCTGTTGACAACCATGTATATCTTTATACAATTAAAGCAAAGCAGAAATACAAGCTTTTTGGAGGAACAAGGCAGGATGAAAAATAGCATGTTATCAATTTGCACAAAAGTGAAGAGAATATACAAATTTCTTCCTAGGTTTAACAGTGATTTAGCATTACACAGGCTGACTACTTAGTCCGACCTACAGGTAGTACTACAGAGTGATTACTTGTGCTTACAGTAGCTCTGATTCTACTCAGTATTGATTTTCTGTCATTTCACAAGTCCAGAACTTACTCCCTTTGTGTAGAGCCACTAAGGGGTAAAAGCATTTTCAAAGGGCAGCTCTTGGTTGAGCTTAGTTTCTGGTAGTGCTGTTCTGAGTAGATGGATGTGGAGTGCCAGTATAACCCTAAGTCGTCAACCATTACAGTGTTTTAGGTTAAAGTGCCCAACTGCCCACCACTCTCCTAACTGAAAAAAGAACCTACAGTAAAAGGACAGTGAATGGTGCAGGGCACCCACAGCTTTCTTTCTTTTTTGCCTTTTCTTTCCGGAACTGAAATTAGTTGAAAAATAAATTGCATCCCTAGATACTTATAGCCATATTTTCTCTCAGGCATTTAAATTAACACATGCGGTATCCTTTATGTCTGATTATTAGGTATAACACACAAGTCTCTTATAACTTTGTCTTTAGTAATTACCTGCAAAAAGTTCAACTTTCAGAAGCATCATTAGGAGGAATGAAAATATAATCAGTGTGATTTCCTGGCAATTACAATGTAAATAATATTTTAAATGCTTCTCCAAGGACAGAAATAAGAGATCAGTAGCAATCACTACCACAGTAATTTTCAAAGATGCCTCTTGTGCCTTGATGATTAGCCTTTAGCAAAAACTGAGCTAAGTTGAACACATTATATGTAAACATGCAACTGTAATCTGCATCCATCTGTCAAACAGACAGAAAAAAGTAATTAATTTTGAGCAACTGCATTTTTTTAACTTGAAATTGTATCATTTATTTTGTGCAATTAATCAGTTTTAAGACTGGATGTCATTTTTCAGTATACTCATCATTTGGGTGATGTGCCCTCAGTAGTAAACATCAGAGAGCCACTGTAGCTACAGCAATTTACGACTTAAACTTAATAACTGCTTCTTGTAAACATGTTTTTTTTCTTTTATTCAGTGGGGTCTGTGTATCCTCCTGACAGTGGAGGACATTCACTGATATTCTTCCGTCTTTCATTTTCTCCCTCTGGAGCAGGTTTTGGCTGCAGTTCACAACACAGATGTGACAATTTGAAAAGGCAAACGCATGGACTCCATCAGAAAACAGCCCTCCTTTTGTATCCATCTGTTTAGAGTAGTTTAAACCAATTCTTCATGTTATATTTAGTGTCATGTCATCATTTCTCACAAGCAGTTTGATATTGCTGAGTGACAAGTATAATTTCGCCAGGGTCTGTGTTTTGGTTAACAAAACAACAGAGGATATTTTTACCTTTGGCTCAAAATAAAAGGCATAATAGGAATGAATAAATTGAAAGAGTAATTTGTTAACAACACAATTTGTTAGCCACTGTATAAAATGCATCTACAGCCTACAAAAGAGAGACAGTGTGAGAGAGAGACAAACACTGCCTTGGGCGATTTTGCACAAAGCCTATCACTTCATTGATCTCGACCTCATCAAAACTTCCATTTTTTTTTCTCACAGCACTCCTGTGATCCTGTGCACATGCGAGCTCAGGTTATGTGATATGTGAAATATGTGAAATAATGCTTCCTGTCATGAGCCTTCCACGTTGAACAGCTTTCTGTTTCTGGATAAGTGTAGCTGTTCAGATTTTCCCAACTGGACTTCTGACAGACACTTACACAAACAGAAATGCAACACCTCTGCATCAGATTCCTCACTACGGCTGAAGGAAAGAGTGTGAGAGAGAGAGAGAGAGTGAGTGAAAGGGAGGGATAAACAGACATAGTGTAGGTACTAATACATACTGTGTATATATATATATCTATATATATATAGATATATATATATAGAAACTAATGTAAGATAATGTTGTAACCTGTCTATTCAGAAAGTACACCGAATCAGATGAACATTGCTCTTATACTGATCAAAACATCCTCTGACTGGCTGTGAATTAGAGTCATCTGTCAACACTATTTTCAGGCTCACTCTCCTGTGAGTATAAAAACTAAACTGGGCTTTCCTCTAAAAAACCTGGAGAGAAAGTCGACACAAATCACACAATATAATCTTTATGTTTAAAGACAGCTGTTCTAAATCCTTAATTGAAAAGTAGGAATCAAATGTACCATGAATATGAGCACACAGAAATGTGAAGTAATCCAATGGAGCTGTTTTATGTGTTTAGGCGTAGCGAGGCTCTGTTATGCTTTTCCAATAATATAAAATGACAGTAAAACAGCAAAACCAATGTTTAACACTGGCATGTGGAGGCTGAATATTGTTCTTTACATGAATTTTACATTGCAGGGTAGTCATAGTGACTCATCGAGCAACTCAGTCTCCCGCTGTTAAGCACAAAACCTGTCAAGTGGTGAGTGTTTTTTATCCATATAGCTTAACTTACAATTCAACTCAGTAACAAAATTATGTTCTATTTCCCATCCAGTCAAAAAGTTGAATGTTTGAGTAATGTGTCCAGATTTTTTAAACATAACTTTTGGCTTGTAGCAGGCAGTCGCTCCGCCCACTTCCCTTCCTTCCTTCAGATTTTACGAAAAGTTGAGAAGTTGAGAAATGCATGCCCAATTTTTTAATTGGTTTGCAACCACAGGGAAGTGCGGCATTTGGCTGGCTAACAGAACTTTTGAATTTTTGCACAACATGGTTCATCAACACACTGTTGTCTTACATTTGGTCATCAATGCCATGTAATTGTATTTGGGTTGTGGAATTTCACTTTGCTTTAGGGATAAGTTGCCGTTTCCTTTCCTCCATGCCTTGCAAGCTTCTCCATGCATGTACTCCTGCAGAATGGAGTGGAGGTGGAAGTGGGTGGAATTTGATGACCTTATCTGTCCTGCCCCTCTTCCGGGTTAACTTATCTTCCACTATCTCTCTCTGCTCAGTGTAACATCTTTTTTTCTGAAGAGCTAAAACATGCTACATTCATTACAGTCCATATCCTAAGATCAATTTGTATCTACAATTCTACTGTACTGGGTAGTAGAAATAGCAATCACCAACCATAAATTCTAAGAAGTTGTAACAGTGCATCTGTGGCTAAGACTCATGGGATATGCTAACAAAATAAATATTCTTTAATCATTGTTAAAATATCATTGTAACCACTATAACATGATTGTAGTTTATAAAAATACACTTTATTAAACTGTTTGGGAGATATAATATTACTGTTACAGCATATCATTATCTCCTGTTTTGGCTTTTTTATTTTTCTGTGTTTGTTTTGTTGATATCTTGATTTACATTTTAAATAATGTGGGGATGCATTTCTTAGTACAGTGATGGGAATTTTAAAACACTAGTTTTAAAGTATATTTGATATATATATATATATATATATATATATATATGTGTATAAAGTATATATTTAAATGTGCAAATGTTTACCATAGAGTAAATGCAAAGAGCTCTGCATGTACAGACTTGATATTGCTCATATAAAAGCAAAATCAAAACAAAGCATGCTGCAAAAACGAGCACACAAACAAATTAACATTCTGGACAAATTTAAAAAGCTGAAAGAGCAAAAGACCGGGCGGAAATCATCTGCTAGTAATTGTCTCAGCAAAACGTCCTTCTTGAGCTGAAAAGCAAGGGTTTGGACCTCCGCTGCAGCTGATAAGGCTTTGTGTGGAGTTAGTTATTTTTTGGGGGAGTGGTGCAACCCGACTAAGAGACTTTATTGATTCAAATTAATTAATCCACTTACAGAGGAAGGGGATTCTGTAGCTCTGGAGCGACTTAAATAGTCCACACGAATTAAACTGTAAATTTGTTGCCTTTAATGATATTCCCAAGTAATTGAATTGCAGGAATGCTTCAAAATATGTGGCATTAGCATGCAAAAACCATGTGTTTTAGCAATGGATAACCCAAATAAATTTGATATTAATTAATTTTTGATACGGTTCAAGCCTATTTAGTGTGATTGTAATTACCATTTCTGCGGTGAAGTAAAAGCATGTGGGTTTAGTGAGGAAGAGCAGATAAAGCTCATACAAATTCATGTTTGAGATGTAAGTAAATAATATACAGAAAAATGTATGTGAAAAGAGGGTTACTCTTACTTTTCACTTTTTTATAACTAAAGTACATAATTTCAATTTATATAATAGGAATTATAAATTGCAACATTCCAATATGTGTTTTGTTATAATAATAATTCCATTGCTGTGCACTGAAACTGCAAACCAGAGGTGGCGTTATGTGTTTTTTAAACTTTTATATATATATATACTAAATTTGGTCTGGCAGTAAAGTTGTAGGTGTCCCATATTGCTCCTGTTCCTCTTTTTTCCTCCCTAATACTTTGTGACAGCCGTACCACAGGATCCTTGGCTAATCCCAACAGGAAAAGCATAGATTAGACATTTTGTACCTGCACAGATGATTTTACATGCACTCCATGACAACTGCCACCATGCCAAAAATGAAAAAGTGAAAAGGATAGACGTGGTAGAAAAATAAGTACGACATAATTAACCCTTTCTAATTTACTGAGCAAAGTTGGTAGGATAATTGATGCAGCGTTGTTCCTTGCACATCTGTTTTCCGTGACACGTGCCACAGTGTGTACATGCATCTCGTGTATACTGTACGTGTGTGTGTATGTATGCGAGTGTTTGGCATGTTTCTGGCTTGAGACAGGTGAGAGCTGCTTTACACCTTTGCTGTGGATGTTTTTGTCACACACTCACACACGCACTACACACAGAGAGCAGTGATACACACGCTTAAGTTAAAAAACATCATGCCGCCTCCATTGTGTTTATGAATACAGTGTGCATTACATATATTGTGGAACTTACACTAAGTTAAGTAACCAAAGTTCAAACTCTGAATACATTTAAGTCATATATTATGTAAAATCATATTGCTTGTTAACTTTTCAGAATGCATTATTAACAATAACAAACACACAAAAAATATATTTTTGTCAATGTCAAAATTTCATCATTTATAGATTACAGATTTTTTTTTAAAATTCATTATTCAATATTTCCCAGCATAGCCTGTTGTATTTCATGTACTGTACTTTCTTACACATAGCCTACTGTAACTTCTCGTAGACTGACACCTACCAAACCCAAATTAGTCAGCACAGTAACCACAAATCACAATCACTGGCTTGTGGTTATTGCAAGGTGATTGTGCGCACTACGCGCAGCTCTCCACTGTTTTCAAGGTTGAGCGTGGACGGACACATGTGGACGGACACATGTGGACGGACACATGTGGCATCTCCAGTGTTTTTGTAGGAGTTCCTCAGCTGAAGCGGCTCTGTTTCTTATAGCATCTATCAGTCGTGGGCACCTATGTCCTTTTCTGCAGGGACGGCTACAACAGCTGAAGGCCAAGGTTTTCCTGGAAAGTGCGTCGCTTGTGAGGTCTTCTGGCTTCCCAAGTTGGAAATTTGGCCAAGAAAACTACTTGCACGTTTATAGCAGCAAGGTGGAGGCAGTTGAGGTAACTATATGTGGTTCCCTCCCCAGTCCTAATTACTCTTTGGACCGCTACTTGGACCGTATCTTGACCGTTGTCACATTCAAAGCTCATAGCGTCTGAGCTAGCTTCCTCATTCTCAGGCTCCAGTTCTTCTTTTAAACGTCTTAAACAGGAAAACACAACAGTATCCACTATCGCCGCCATCCAGCATACCGCAAATACAAATGTAACACCATTACATACCTCGGGTTTATCATTTTGACAACAAACCATGGTTGTAATTAAGTCCCGGGTCACTAAAGACCCGATGTATGCATTCAAGGATAATAGGGCACTGAAATCTTTGTGTTTTACACTTCTCACTCACACTGCTTCAAGAGTTTCCAGCAGCACACCCTGCAAGAACAAGCACACAAGGGATTGAAAAATGTCCTTCCATTTTATATAGTTCAGCATCCAACTGCTGCTATATTTTTTTGCTCCCTGTTTAAATTGTGTGCAAAAGATCTCATATGATGTGACATGTGACGAAGTGCAGAATTCCACATCATCTTGTCAACAAACTTCAACCCTTTCCACGGCTGCAACAAGCAGCAGCACTATAAAAAATAGATCCCCTCCACATCTACATATTGTGACTGCATCTCAAGCCACGTACAGTACCTGCGCTGAACATTCATTCAAAAGAACATTATAAGCATGCCATAAAATTGCTAATATTTTCATTCGAAGTACTTCATAATAGTATCCATCATAATCACACAAAATCATTCCTGCATTCCTTCCAACACTCATTCACAAATCTCAGCATTCAGGAATGATTGGTGACATTTGAGTGTGTATTTGTGATATAAAATGTGTGTTTCATATCTATCTCCATTATGAGTATTGGAACAATTTTATGTAATTTTTCCCTGGATATGCTGTGTCTAACGTATTTTTCGCCAACAATGCTGAATCACAGTTGACGGCATGCCATTACAGCAGACGCAACAGGATGACCTCCCCCAGTCAAAGCTTAATCCCCCCTTCTTTTAAAGGACCCTATGGTGAGGGCTAATGAAATGCAACTCCTCTCCAGCTCCCCAGTGAGTGGAAGAGGATTTTTCTGATTGAAAACTTCCTGGAGGTGTCTTGCTTGGTTTGTGAAACGTTGTAATTACTGCTGGGGGTCTCCTCCCGCTCTGTTTGCAGGGGGGCTGAGCAGCGTTTGCTCGCGCTCCAGGGTTCTCCCTCAGTTCAGTACACTTAGGCCCGTCTAATTAGAGTCTCTGCCACGTCTCTGTACTGCTGTCTCCATTCGCAGCTGGGGACAACCTCCAAATCAAGCTGTAGCACACAAACACTCGCAGAACATCGGTCGGCGAGCAACAACAGGCGACACTCTCAATGCGATGTGAACATTAGCTCCTTCCCTCTGTCTCTCTCTCTCTCATTCATCCCCTCCCTTCTCCACTTCCTCCACCACCACCTCAGTCCTCTTTTCTCCATCCGTCTTGTTTCCCTCACTTTGTTCTCCCTGTTCTCCTCACCAAGCTCAGGCAGAGCGTCTACAAAGAGCCCCACATAGGAAGATGAGACGGAGCAGAGAGTGAAGAGGGTTCAGATGCTGCACAGCGCTTGTGTGTTCGTACGTGTGTTTGTGTTTCCGTGTGTGTGAAAGTCTGAGAGTGTGAGGCGGCAGGAGATCGCCAGGGTAGTGAGAGTTGGTAGTACACCCAGAGGCACTGAGAAAGAACAGAGAGAACACTTGCCCCCCCATCAAGAGCAGTTGTTCAACCCCCCGAGGCGAGGTGATGCAGGGATGGGGGGAGCAACGAAGGGCAGAGAGGTGGCAGGCAAAGCTACACTCGTCTGCTTTTCTCTTTCACCTGTTCACCTTTACAGTCTCTTCAAAGTCTCCCCCACCCGTTCTTTATACCCAGTGGGTTCATGGAGACTGGTGGTGTAGATTTCTTTCTTTCACTTCTCCTTGTCTCAGATAAAGTTGAGAAAACACCAGCTGCCTGTATACTTGCAAATCTATAAGATACAAGCAGATCAATCTCTTGTACAGGTGAAATTCCCGTGGATGTGTTTGAGCGTAAGTGTGTGCATTGAATTACCCATCAAAATGCCCATAAGTACTCTCCATTGCAATACAAATACACTCTTGGATTGTCCATTGGGTTTTTTAAGCTTTGAGTATTTAATTATACTCTGTGGCCTGTGATTCTAGCTGGGAAAAGAGGTTTTTAACTGCTGTTGTCAAACCTCACCTTCTAAACCCAGAGAGAGGAGGATGTCGCCCTACTCTAAGGCTCTGTGTTCATTATGTATACTGCTTGTATGTTTCTGTGTGTGTATGCACGTGTTTGCATCTAATGAGGCTGTGCTTGTTTCGATCAAGAGGGAGGGGTGCATAAACATGGACGGGAACAGCAGTGTTTGAGTCATACCCAATGAGGGATGAAACAGTGTGCAACATAGAGTATGATGTACCCTCTGGGACTCGTTCACACACATACACACACATATTGCACACAGAAAAACACATATGCTGTGCATCCTAGCATCCTAATCAATTGGGAAAAAAACACAAACCGAAGCCCTTGTTCTGATCATTTGGAGAAATGCATATGTATTCATATGCATGCATTTTTCTCTGTCTTATATACACACTTATATGAAAAAAAAAAGAGAATGAGAGAGGCTGGGGGGCCTTGCTTTCTCCCAGCAATACAATCCTGCACCTGGAGAGTTGAGGGAAGTGACCATGTCTACCAAGTACACTCTCAGTTCTGCTCTGGCTTTTCTTCCATTTCTCTCTCCCTCCGTCTCTCGTGTTTGAGAACACACACCTGCAGCCAGTTTCTAACCACGCGCCATGCTTCAGTAATCTGCTGACTCCCTCTGATTTACAGCTTTATGTCTGGTGAGTAGCCAAAGAACTCTGGCTGCCTGGTAACTTGACACTGTACAGCATTTATTAGACCCACTCGCCTACACCATATACCATAGCAAAAGGAGGGCGACAAACAACTTGTGTGTCATGGCTGGGTTTTCTGATTGAAACACTATCTATGTGTGATTTAGATGACAAGAACACTGAAAAATACCACATGTATTGTATTGTATGTCCATAGGCAAACTTGGGAGTGTCAGTGCTCCCAGTTGCTGGAAATACAAAAGTTTCTTGGACAGTTTTATTTCTCTGTTTTCCAGTATTTACCAAGGCATTTTTATTTTGCCTTTATTATGACCGGGGACATTGTAGTGAGCAGAATAATAATAAACACAGGGCCCAAACATGAGGAGGACCCTCAAGAAACCTGAAATTATGTTTGATTTTATCTGCAATTTTGAATTTTTACGCTATTGCTAAGTAAATCATTACTCTGAATAACTCTGAATAAACAGTTTGGTAGATGATTCTTTGTGTCTGAAACAATAACAACCTCTTGGGGGCCCTCCCCACTCTCTAAGAGCTGCACATGGTTTAGTCCATTCCTGCAGCAAGGTGAGACACAAATACTTTGTCTCAAAACATGATTATTGTGCAGATGCATATGCAGATGTTTAAAGACAACATGTCTTTCAAAAAAAAAAACGAGAAAACAAATTATTTGAGGTAAAGTTTAGTATTACCATATACATGGAGCCTAGCTAGCTAGCATTGCAATAGTTAGCCTGCTGATAAATTAAGCATAATTTCCCTCCCTCATTTTCTCATGTTACAAAGGATGAGAGACAAGGTGAGCTCATAAAGTGGTGACTAACATATATAATTGGCAACCATTTACAGCAGTTTACTCTGAAAAGAGATTTGCATCCATCAAGAATACAACTTGCTAGTACTGTAAAACGTTTTTCTAATGAAGTCTTGTTATTTTTGTTATTTTAATGAAATACAGTAATCACTGTGTAGGGTAGAAAATATGGCTTTTTTCTACATTTGTCTTATGCACAGGGCAAAGCAAAGACCTAAGCAACTGAAGAAATAATGTTTTATAATAATCTCTAAGCAAATTTCATAGTAAAAATATCACAGAACAATATTTGCTTAAAATGTAGTTATTTTGGTTTACAAAAGTTAATTACTGATTACCTTAATATTCATTACAAATGCATGTGTTTTGTTGTTATTCAGTTATTTGTACATGATGCATATATTTAAAGGGAAAGTGGGCCCACTGACACTGCATATGCACAGGGCCCTAGTATTCATGCTATGTCCCTGATTTGGATGCCAAACACTGTAGAGGCGACAGGAAATGAAGGGAGAGACAGGAGGTCCCTGACTGGAGTCATATGGGCAACATCGCAATTACATGGTCAGCGTCTTCCACACCTAAGCCACCAGGACACCCCTTAAAACTGCCTTCAACATTATATCAAAACCATATGTTGAATCTTAGCATTATCAGTAATTAAAATTAACTTTGAAAGAAATGGAAAATATAGATGTGTTTTTTTTAGTTTCAAAGTGTTCCTGTTTTGCAAAACCAACAAAATCTTTTGTATTTTTTAATTTTAAGTTGATCATATCTGATGGCATCAAGTGTTACTATTCATTTAGAATTTTGATTGTATTAGAGTGAATATAAAACATTAAAATTAACACAACTCCCACTCTGAAAATACAACATGCTGCTTGGACTCTCATGATTTCACCAGTAGCCTAACACTGTCATTAACACTGTCAAGAGAGCGGCTCTTAAACATGTCTTGCTTTTTCCCTCCACGGTGTAGGCCGTGCGGATGGAGTTGTCATCAGTTTAGTCCTCGCCCTTGTTTTAACACATCTCTAGGGATCACTGCTTCTTGAGCAGACATTTACATTTACTCTTTTCATACATATTTCTTTTCCTCTTTAAACTTGTTTCTTGGCAGGTTGACCTGTCGAGAGGAAGCCCACGGTGCCTAACAGCCAGCTGAGCTGTGTTCAAAAGCTGTTAGGACTGTGTTCAAAAATGCCTCCTCTGGTTTCAGTCTCTGGGGAGCTCAGAATATTCTAGAGAGCAGCTTTTCTATCTGCGCCAAACTTGAGAATATAAAACATAATAATGAAAAATAAATAAATTTAAAAGTTTAAAAAAAGCAAAGATGATATGTCAGTAAAATCACGAGTGTTCAGAGTAGTAATTATGACTTTACACATTTGCTAATTTGTTGATCATATCATCCTCCCTGCCATGTTCGTTTTAATGAGATTGTGTGTTTGGCTAGAACGGAACTGAATGCTTTCTAGGAACAATAAATTAGAAAGGGTCTAATGTAAAGCACATCTGAGGAAGTCCTTGATGAACAATATAAGGCAAAGACAGACTGTGAAGGCTGTTGCAACAAGTCTGATATGTTAAACTGGCCTCAAGCAGATACTGATGTAAGTGCAGGGTTTCTCAAGGCTAGAGAAATGAAAATCTGTCATGGTTTGCGAAGGGAGTATCTCTATCGCCTCGTCCTCAAAAGCAAAGATAATTGCATGCAGGCGATCATGTGACCGGAATCTTTAAACAGAAAGACATTTATGTACAGTGCTTTATATCATACACACGCAAGCATGAATGTGCCACATGAGCACCCATGCAAAATACATACATGTACAAACACATGCCAAATTGACAGCCAGCTATTTGGTATTTTTGTGTGTGTGTGAGACAGAAAGTGAGAGTGAAAAAGAGAAGCAGACAAAGAGAGAGCTGCATGGCCTCCCATCTCAAGGAGGGAGAGTGATACAACTGAGAAAGCAAGAGGACGTGGGAGGCGAGCGGGTGGGTGAGGGGTGAAGGGGAGCCCATCTAAACTCATTTTGAAAATCAGAACTTCTTTTCTAAAGTCAGCATTTCAAATCAGAGCGTGTCCCCTCTCATTTAATGCATCATTTTGCGAAGTGATAAATTTGTGAATTAGACATACATCCTTTTTGCTTTTAAGATACTGGGCCTCATAAGGGAGGGAGCAGTGTGGAGGATTTAAGAGCGTTTCGCCGTGTCAAACATTAAAACCCACAGGGAGAGCATCAGCACAATTAGACTGGAGTGAAGGGAAGAGAGAAAAAAAAATCCACAGACAAAATCAGGATCTTAAGAGCAGCGGCGTTATTCGTCTGTACAGTAACGTGGTTATCTGTCGCGGGTGATCCTTTTAAACGCTTCGTTTGCAGGGATAAAAGCAGAGCGGAGGAAATAAACTTAGTTCTGCCTCCAATCTGCAAATCCTTGGTGGTCATGGAAGATGATCCCAATTTGCTTCTGAGCAGCACTGTCAGATCTCACAATAATAAATAATTTAAGACTATAAGCGGCAATTATGCTCAATAAATGTGGAAAGCCTGTAGACCACTGCTTGCTGTAGCCAGACGATGCTGAGGTTCCTGCAAAAATACACCAGTCGCTACTTATGTCATAGCCAACAAATCATGCAGAAAGGTTAATGAGAAATGTTTGATTTAATATCAAGTACATTCCCAGAACCTACTGCAGGTCTTTATATAGGTTTAAATACTTATTCTTCACTGATAGATAATTTGTTTGGCCTGGTAATACAATTACCAACACCTTTTCAAATTCTGAATTTGGTCCTGGAGACCCCAGGCTATCTTTAACAGTTCAAAAAACATACTTAACATTGTTTTATTAGCTTTATACTTAATGACTTTTCCTCATTTTATGAGAATTGCTTATAAATGTGATTTAGAGCTGATGACATGTTTCAGAAGTCTGCTACAGAAAATGACGCATTACTTCTGTTTTGGGTCTCACAGAGCCCAGCTGTAAAACCTGGTAAATTACAAAGGATTTTCATATAATCTGTGATTGGTGTTGGCGGTACTTTGCACGCATTTCCAGAATCCCAGATAAGTCTATTTTGATTGATGTTATTAGATTTTTATAAGATTTTGTTCATAAGAGGTCCAACAGGAAGTTAGACCTCTAACTGACTTGTCTAATTGACCCCAAACATAAGTAATGTCACTATGAAAGATAACGTACTGAATATTTCTTTGTCTGTGAACAACATCTTTGTGTTGTTGTTGTTCAATAAAACATATAAAACATGAAATATCTCCCCGTTTGTAATAGCAATGCTTCATGCCACCTTCATCAAAGGTGAAAGCCCAATTTGTGCCAAAATGAACACTTACCACTTCAATACTTTTCATTGATTTTTAAGGTCAGAAGAAAAGAAAAATTATTTTAAGTAAAAAAAAAAAAAAAGGTTGCGTTTATATTATTATTATAATATTATATTATTATATATAATATTGTATTATAATTATTATATTTCACATACAATGGTGGGGTCTCTGGGCCCCCAAATAGGCCTGGAACTAATAATTATTTTCATTATCGATTAATTTTCCAATTATTTTCTTGATTAATCATTTAGTCTAAAAAAACATCAGAAAATGGTGAAAAATACCAATCACAATTTCATAAAGTCCAAAATGATGTCATGAAATTGCTTCTTTTCCCCAATCAACAGACCAAAACCTAAAAATATTCATTGTACTATCAAATAACACAAAGAAAAAAAGCTAATCCTCACAAATGTAAAGCTGGTACTAGGAAACGTGTGGCATTTTCATTGAAATGGCAAACACAATGAGTCGATTATCAAACTAGTTGGTGATTATTTTTCTGTTGATCGACGAATTGATTAATCAACTAATAATAAACAAAAAGGAAGTAAAGCCAATGTCAACAAAACACAACAAAATCAGAATGTATTACAGTAAGAAACTGAGATTCCAACAATACTGCTGATATGTGGTGCTGATATGCAAACTAGTGATGTCATGCGTCTCACAGTTGGTAAATCAAGTTAGGTTGTAATGTAAATGAAGGTGTTATTAATTAACTATGCTATGAAGATTAATAAATAATGCCAGAGCAGCATTAAAACAAACGTTTGAGGCTCCTTGAAACTGTGAAACATGTAACTTTCAGATCATTACACTCCCAGTTTGGATTGTAACCAATGAACCAATCAGTCAAACAGCCAAGTCAAGTAAACAATAAGTAGAAACAATCTGAGCCAAGGCGTGCAGGGAGTTAGAGCTGTCTGCTTTCAGAAGGCTGTGCTTAGATTTGATTTCTCTCTCTGTGGTGTGGTTTGTTCTCTCATGAGCTGTCTGCCTCTTCTGTAGCCCCCCTTTTGTTTCTGCCAAAAGTATGCCAAACCATCAAATCTCCTCCAGCTTCCACAGCTGCTTAGGTGAGACACTAAATGTAGAACAATAATTACACAATTTAACAATAAAGGATGGGAAATTACTCTCTGTTGCTTAACATGTTTGTTCTTTTTCACAATGTAATGTCATTCGATTAATCTTTTTATAAACGTAGATTTGAAGTAAACCTCCCCCCAAATCATCATTAGTTCTTTTTCTGGGAAGAAAATAGTGCCAACGCAGCATTTACATTTATTACTGACTGGGAGCATTTAATTCCAGGATGTGAGTTGTGAGGTTTGTTAAGCAGCATGCTCATTTTCATTTTTAGGCCTGCGAAGGCTGCAGAGGGAAACAAAGCAAGAGAGAAGCAGAAAATGAGACTCTGGCACGGGCCGCTATTTACCTAGAAGAGTCACTGTGTCCGTTTGGGCTAGATATTTTGGTGGCCACTGGAATCTAGTTTGTGAATACCTGCATTGAGCCAGTGGTGTAGAGGCAATGCTGTGAGGCCATGGACAGGCAGGAGCCACTGGTCACCACAGTTTGAACATGTTGCCCTCATGCTGTTTGCTCCTCTGCCGCCTCCTCTCCTGTATGGCCACCACTGTGTTTGCTCATGCGTGGATATGAAATAGCAGCAAATATGATGTGATGTGTGGAGCTGAGTGCCACCTTGCAGGAACCAGCGATGCATGTTTATTTTATTTTATGAAGTTTTTCTTACGTGAGTATGCTTGTCTAACTCCAGACAATCCTGGTACAAATATGAGATGTGTGTCTACAAATGACTGATCATAAAAGCTTGAGTGGTAATATGTAGTTTAATTTGATTTTGATGAGTTTTCAAATCATATCCTAAATTAAAGTAGTGTATAAACATTCTGGCTGTATGCCTTGAGCCAAGTGGTGTCACATATAATCTTCACTTTATTTATCTTATTTTTCAGATTCAAAAGATCATTTGAAATTTCACATTTAAAGCTGGGGTAGGCAAAATCTATGCAACCTATGCAAAACCTTCCTCCTCTCTCTGCTGCCTTGTATCACTCCGCTAAGCCCCT
>LKNJ01006119.1:0-19131 GCA_002120245.1 Maccullochella peelii | reverse complement strand
AATATTTTTGGATTATTATCAATTGGATTATTATTGTCAATGAACGGGACTTGCTGCAAAGTTGGGGTGCGTGCACCATGTATACCTTCGGTGGAGGAGGATGATTGTCCCGCAACGGCAGCCGGAGTTGGCGGTGTTCTCTCGAGACACAGACATTACATTATAGGACACGCTAGTCTCGATAGCAGTATCGATAACCTCGGACCTTATTGATGTTTGGGTTTAGAGAAATTTGGAACCGGGTCCTTATAGAACCGGGTCTCGATCCCCATCCCTACCCTTAGCCATAGCTCTCGGCCAGATCATCCATTTTGCCATCTCAGCCATAGCAATCCAGTCTTCCCGTCCTGTTATCCTGCCCGCCTTGATGTTTTATCCTTGCCTGCCTTTTTGGAATTACCTTCCCAGTTTGCCTTGTTTTTTCACCATGAACACCTTACTTTTACCTTACCTATCCTGCTTGTGAGTTGTGCTTTCAGTCCACACCCTGACTGACCAAATGTAGGTTATGGAGTGGATACTGAAATTAACTTTCCAAAGGGTTTCACAATAAAGGTTTGATTTTTGTGCATACACATCATCTATACATCTGTCCTCCGGATTCATAACAAAAACCATAGCCTAACAGAGTCCAAAATTGATCATGAAGTGTGTTTTTTATCATTATATTGTGAATGAATTGTGTAATATCAACAGACTTATCCTTAAAATGAACAGTGTGACATTTTTGTTAGCTGTCTTACCCAGAGTTAGATTGAGAACATTATTATCAGTTTCATCTCTTTGCATCCAGCCCAGAGATGAGCTACAGTATAGGTCCAGGATGTGTTTATCCTAGCTTAGCACATATGGAAGCAGGGGGAAATTGTTAGCCTCACTCCATCAAATTAGGACAAAAAAGGCACACAAAAATTGATGCATATCAGGCCCTTTTCACATTTTGACATGTGAAAGTTATCTCAGGGCAAGTGCCTATATAAATAAAAATTTAAAAAAATTTATATAAATAAAAATGAATTGAATTGCAGGGTAAATTAGTAAGCTTTAGAGGTGTTTGTAAGTGTATTTTGGAATTTTGGACAGAGCCAGGCTAGCTGTTTCCACCTGCCTCCAGTCCTTATGCTAAGCTAGGCTATCCATGTCCTGACTCCAGCTCTGTACTTAACAAACAGACACAAGATTGGTATGAATCTTCTCACTTAACTTTTGGTTAAGTATTTACCCATTATTTATTTAATGGGTTTCAATAGCAAATAATATCAAATGTAACGCTGGCATTGATTTTCTTCTTGATATTAACATTTTCTATTCATGCGCAGTTATAATAACTATACTAAACCAATGTCTATCAAACACACAAGAGATAAAACTAAGACAATCCTGCAAAAACAAAACAAAGTACTCCCATACCTGAGATTCATATTTCAGTCGCCGCTCAATTTCAGCCCAGAAGCCTTGCAGACCCATTGGAACAGTTCCTTGACACGGGAATTTTGCCATGACCTCTAGTCCCTGATCTGAGGGGAAGCCCTCCAGCGTACTGGGGTCAACAAACTCACTGAGGGCACATGTGTACGCCTGACCCTGCAGCAAAGAAATAATCACCCACGTTAGCGGAGCCACAACAGCTCGACCGATGATGGTTCCCAGCAGGGCATAGGCTGCAGCTCCTGACAGCTTCTGGCACTTTCTGAGCCGGCACTCAGACACCAGGTCCCAGGTGCTGTTGTTCATCATTATTCCTACAAGGAAAAATGCCAGCGCTGGAACACCAATGGCAGCCAGGCCGTAGCGGTAGTTCCTTCCAGAGGAACATGGACAGTTGAAGGCAAAAACATTGTACGCAGTCTGGCTGGCCACAGTGCCCAGAGCAATGAGACCGTTGAAGATCATAACATCTTTACTCTTGAAGAAGAGGGACACAAACTTAAAGTTCTCTGTGACGAGTGCAGCCACAGCCATGTTGGGATGTTATGTCTTATGTCTTTACTGAGAATAATATCGAAGAGTGAGTGAGTTTGGCTTACACCAATGTCAGGCTGCAGAGAGAGAAAGGAAAGGGAAATAAATGAGAAACTTTTAGTTTAAGAGAAACTTCTGTTTCAAACTAACACACTGCTATCATTATTACAGTAGTCTGAAGCATAATGAATGGATTCAGTTTACTTGCAGAAATAAGTGTTACACTAAGTCATGCTTATGGCATCTTAAAAATAAATCCTACCATTTGATTGAAAACAAAGAGTCACTATGGAATGCAGTCATGCAAACTCACACTCTGGCAGTGTCCTGAGGCAGGACAGTCTTTAGAATCCTTTATAAACATTCAGTGCAATGACATCTCAGGAAAAACTGGGAAAAATATGTTGAGTCCAAAACACAAAGTCACCTTTATAAATGTAAGGCTGAAAAGAGAGGTTCCTCTTTTTGTGTGCAACTTTGAGTCTGTGTTAGCTGTCTGGGCACCAGCGATGACTCACACTCAGGAACTGCCCTCCAGATTCCTCCTCAGTGGAAAAAAAAAATTGGTCTGTAAGTGAAAACATCTGTTACAGATCATAGAGCAATACGGCAACAAAGCGGGGCAACCCAGGCCTATATGAATCACACATTAGGAACATGAATCACAGTTACAAACACACACTCTCTACTAATTCCACTATTCTCCACTAAACTGGCCTGAGATTGAGGATATTGATTTATCCAGTTTCATTAAGAATTTCAATAAAACTTTTTTGCAGGTGCAAGACATATAGAGACGGGTGAAATGAGTGGAGAAACATAACTAATGCAGGGACCACTACGACCTGCAAGGCGAGGGTCACGTGACCAATGAAGACAGCCGTAAGCATCAATAGGCAAGTTTTCGGTAGCCTTGCTAGCTTGTCATGTACTATTAGAAGGATATAATGATAAGGAATTTTCACTCAAATTCTATAATGCATTTCCACCAACTCTGTTCAGAAGATAATGAAGAGGGCACAAGTCAATGCCATTGCAGTAAAACACAGCAAACGTAATTTTCAATACAAAACGTACGTGTTTGAAGGCTTGGGTGAGTTTCCAGGTGAACACCACATTTATGTTAACCCCTGATGCCACCCATCATAAGGCTGCCGGAAGTTTGCGATAGCAGTGATTGATAGACTGAAGACAATTCTTGATCAATTATTGGAAACTGGTATCATAGCCAAAGTCACTGAAATCACCCAGTGGGTCAACAATCTTGTGGTGACAGAGAAAAGAATCACCCATTGTGTTACGCCTCGGACGGCAGGTGAACCCAAAAGCAGTACGCCAACAGCAGACAGATGATCTTAAAGGTCTTTAATGCCGGGGTTGTTTCTCAAAGAAGTCAGACTTCACGTAGCAAGGTAAGTAGAGGGCCTGAGTCGTGATCAAAAGACAACGATCTGGCAACAAGACAGGGGAACCGCAGACAATATATACACAAGAGGTAATGGGGAACAGGTGGAAACACTCAGGGCGGGGCAGACAATCACCCAGGCAGGAAACACACAATGGCAGGAAGTTAAGGGACCTGAAACGAGAGGAAGGTTAGACTTTTCAAAATAAAACAGACACGCCAGAACAGGAAACAGAAACATGACAGACATGAAACTTAACATAACCGACGAGACATTACACATTGTGCATCTGCCTGAACCCCAAGGACAAGTCAATCCTCAGACACCACTACTCGATTCCCACCAAAGAGGATGTGCTTTGTAAACTAGCAGAGTAAAATGTGTTTACAATTACATATATATATATATATATCTCTGTACATTCAACACCCTATGGGGAACACCGCAGCTGGTATCAACGCAGAATGTGGTGCAGTGGAGCAGCAGCATGCTGACATCTTTCACAAGGTGATGCAGAGGGCCAACAGGGTGGCTGGATCATTTCTTCATATATTTTGAAATCTATTCATAACTTTGTCATCATGATTGTTCATACTGTAATTTTATTATGTTGGTCTATTCTGTACATACAACATCTATTGCATGTCTGTCTGTCCTGGGAGAGGGATCTCTCCTCTGTTGTTTTTCCTGAGGTTTCTTCCACTTTTTCCCTGTTTCCTTATCCAAATTGAGGGTCTAAAGACAGAGGGTGTCATATGCTGTCCAGATTGTAAAGCCCCTTGATGCAAATTTGTGATTTGTGATATTGGGCTATATAAATAAAATTGACTTGACTTGAACTACTTCACAAAGATGTCGTATGGCAGTGGCAACATGAGCATGATGAGGCACTCAAGAACAAAACAGTCCTAATAAATGCTCCTGTTCTCTGATTTTATGACCCAACTAAGCCACTGTTCATAAAGGCTGACGCTGATCAAAAGATGGCTTTGGTGCATGTCTGCTCCAACAAGAACATCATCAAGGGAGGTGGAGTCCAAGACTACATTCAGATAGATTTCTTTGTCTTTTCTGTTGTCTTACATTTCCTGAGGCTGAGGTCTGGCTTGATAGTATCACCGTGTGGAATCGTCAATAACTCATCCAGCGGGTGGGCAACTTGGGAGAAGTTAGGAATGTAGGACTGGTAGTAAGACAGGAACTCCAACATCTGATGCAGGTCACCAACTATGGCAGGGGTTCTCTCTTTTAAGGCCTTCACTAGGGCAGTTTCTGGCCAGTCCATCGTGTACCCTTCCCCTGTCACCAACTTCCCAAAGTACCTCACTCTGCACTGGAATAGCTTGCATTTCTTTGGGGTGAGCTTTACTCCATGTTCCTGATACCACTGGACCACCGTACGGATATGTTGGTGATGGTCTCTGAAACTGCTGCTGTTTACTAAGTTATCGTCTAAGTATCAATGCAGTTAGACAGTGTTAGACAGACAAAGTGTATGCACTCAGTTAAAAAAACTGATGTGTTGTGGACTATGGGATATGGAGTTATGTGGTGAGTGCCACTAGTTTAAGATATGAGTGCATACATTTGTGTGTGTATGTAGGGGGGATTAGTTCACAGGCAACTTTAATGAAATTATGAAAGGGGCCCAGGTTTTTTCAAAATGTGTGGCTGATTCTTTGCATGGAAATATGTTCTGTGAGAAGGTTTAATCATTGTGTGATGTTTATTGTGTTTCTTGTTTTCCAGTTTAACAGGATAGTTTTCTTGGCGATGGCAAGGGCAATGAGTATGGGTTTGTAATTTTGGATGGGTGGGTTGATAACAGAGGTCACAGAGCAGACAGAAATGGACAGAAAGGGATGCTACAGCTTATATGAGGGATATCCTGCCAGAGACTTGTTTCCAGATGTAATGAGTTGGTGGGCAGAGCCAGGTGGAGTGAAAATAATTGTCTGGTGTGTTCTTTGAGCAGTGTGAGCACGTATCTGACTCTACTCTGACTAATCTGTTGAGTGTTCTGTGGATCAATTTGTATTGTATTAGCTGTAGGTTTGTAAAGGTATTCCTACATATTTGGGAAGTCTGTGTTGGGAGAAAGTGATGCCTTTTTTCCAGTCTTGAGTGGGGAGAAATATTGTTAAGTCTGTAGTTGATATTAGCTTGTATAATTTGGAACATTTTTCATAATAAAGTTATTCGTCTGTAGTTATATATCTGTATCAACTTTGTTGCAGGGGACTGGACTGTACATTGGCAAGGATGATTGAGGATGCTGACAAGGAGGAGACCAAGTTGATGAGAGTGGAGTTTGTGGGCTGGAAAACCAAAATAATAAGCTAAAAGAGGCTAAAACGCTCCAGAGTTGGTGATAATTCTCTGTGGGTTTGTAACTATGAGCTACACCTGACACATAAAGAGTGATTTGATACAGTGTTCATGTAAAAATATTAATTAGTTATTTAAAGCAAACTAAATAAAGTAGAAAACAGAATATTTGTGTGTGTGTGTGTCTGTAAAGTTATTTGGTTACAAATGTCTATTTGCATGTTTCCATTAAACACAGAGTGAGCTCCATGTCAACAACCTGTATGCAAAACCAGCCAGTCCAAACCCTAACATAGTCAAATTACCCTTGGGTTTACCCCTAAGAGCCACTACTTTTAGTAGTCCAAAACACAAAAGAATCAGGTCAAAGACCTGCATGATGAAATAAACAAACATAATATAATTTAGATAGTGTACTTTACCTGCATTGGATACAAAAGTACATGTGCATGTTGCCATTAATAAACAAACACACATCTGTACACGTTTAGTGGTACAAAACAGGTCATGTTGTCTTTTGTTGTTCTAGTCTGATGTCTCTTAAACATTCAATGTAGGAAATGTACTCATCGCCACCACTGTCTCTGTTCAAAGATGGTCTGCTGGATGACCTTTCACCTGTTCCCAGTCCATGGTTTGGTCTGGTGGTGCTGACAGAATGCCTTAAGACAACAATGGACCTACAAACTCAACAGAAGCATCCACAAGCATCCCACTGGGATGCTGGGCTTTCAGAATATCTGGCGAGAATTTTCAAGTGATGGGTCAGCACTTTACCATACCATCACATGACAGCCACGAGAAACCCCTTTAGTATCCATTCATATTGGATGATTCCACACCTCACAATTTATGTCCAATTTATTAACCACAACCTTTCCCTAACCTTATCCATACCTTAGTTACCATGTGCATATTGCAGAAAATGAGAATTTTAAAAATCTTGGCACAGGACGTAACATAATCTTATGTCACCAGAGTCCATTTTTGAACAGAGACAGAGGTTACCATCTCCACCCATATACAACCACCTGTTATCACATGACCGAGAGTTCATGATTAGGTCCTGTGATGCCAGCTCCATTTGCTAGAAGATCGTGAGATGCAGTTGAAAGCTCTGAATCATTAAGTGGACTTTTGAGCTTAGTCTGGCTTTAACAAAGATTACTGTTACACTGAGGTAACCTACATCTAACATGTTGATATAGCTTAATGTTAGTGTCATGATTCATCCTACAGCTACACACCACTGAGTGTGTCCTACACATCAGAGTATAAAGCCTTCCCGCCACGGTCTTGCCAGGTAACACACATCCTGGGTCTGTGGGCTATCCTGGTGACGTCCAGTTCAGGTTTACTGTAGTACCATTTGTTGAGCAGCTGGTCCACCTGCTCCTGCTTTGATATACCATGAAGTCTCTCTTCGTCTTCATCCTCCCACTCCTCTCGGGAGTTTGTGATGAAGAGCGGGTGGGGAAGACGGAGCACAGCGTCCTCCCTCATGTCCTCAAAGAACTGCACTACACATTTACGGGCGAAGTCACGAGCATGCAAGACGCAGGTTTCATCGAAGAGCTTCTGCTCCACATCGAGGTAGTTGCTCCAGTAGCGCGTCTGCAGGGAGGTGGCGTGGTCGTCGAAACAGGGCTTGATGAGGCGTCCCAGTGCTCCCAGTACAATCAGGAAGAGGAGGATGGACCAGCCAACTGCCTAGACAGGGTGAGGACAGTTAGCTACACAAAGTCAACAAAAGCTATCAGTCATTTGGTGCAGTGACTGTGATGAGCCCACAAAGAGCCGTGAGGGTGTGTATGTGTGTGGGGGGGGTTCAAATAACTAACATTGCGTACCCTCAAATGCTAAATGCACAGCTTGTCATTTAATGTAAAAGTCAATTTTCGCAGGGTTGAGGAATGGCGCTATGCATACTGTGTGTTTGTGTTTCCTCACACATTTATTAAGATTTAACACCTCTATTAAGGATTAAAGAATAATTCTGGTTTATTTTAACTTATTTGTTGCCTGGTCGTTGATTCTATCAATTATGACAACTTTGTACTCACCAAGTTAAAGGATTGTTCCACATTGTTTCAAGTCTAACTTAAAATATTCACATGCCCATATGTACATTAAAAAAGCTCATTGGTTGTTATAATTGTTCCTTCTGTCCATACTGGCTGTGAAGAAATCCTTTCTTAAAGCTTTTCCAATGTAAGTGATGGACACAATCCAGTCCTCATTCTGTGCAAAAATACATTTCAAAGTTTCTGAATCTTTGACAGTTTGAATTAACAAAATCAAGTGGAATGCAAGCATGTTTACACAGAACGAAGACTGGATTTTGTACCCCATCTCTTACATTGGAATAGCAAAATGAAGTGATCTCTTCGCAGCCAGCATGGACATGAGGAACAATTACACTGAGCATTGATGCATTAATGGATACATGTACAGTAGGGACATGTGGCTATTGTTTAGAGTTAGATTTGAAAAGATGTAAACCTATCCTTTAGGAGGTCAAAATTAAAGAGACAACACCTGAGAGGTTGCTAATAATACCTCATTGTGTGCTAAACTACAGTAAGTACAGTAGGTTCACTGTTGAAGCAGGAAGTGGGTCTGTAAACTGTGATAAATGTCTGGGGATTTATTTTACTATTCACCTTCATTTTCTCTCTCTAGTTATCGTTTACTCCTTGTGTTGTCCTTTGAGTCAAAAGTGTCACCCATTCAGTGTCCGACCAACTGTGAAATATGGTCACAATATCCCCTTCTCTTACTGAGTTATGGTGCTGAATAATGGCCAAAAAAGGGGTTTTTCCACGACATTATGATGTCAGTGAAGTTGACCTTTGGGGTAATGTCATCACTTAATTGTTCCCATGAAACATCTGTGTGAAATTTTGTCATAATTGCTGCATCAATTCTTGAGTTATGAGCACCCCCAGGCTTAATTTTTGCCTTAGTCCTATATCACACCATTGTGTGGGCTTCTGATCAGACCAGATGTATGGGATAAATGAACCCTGATCCTGATCTGACAGAACACACCACTGATTTAAGGTTTTCATGAGGATAAAAGTACATAGTAAAGATGTGTTTGTCTGTATGTATGTGTATGCATGCAGAGGTTGCAAAAGCTTACTTGTGAATAGCAGCGAATGTAACGAGAGACTGCTTTGCGGAAAGAGCTGTTAGTGAAGATAATGTCCTCCTTGCAGGGCACTTTGGCCATGATTTTGATCACATCCAGACCTGTATTGTTTGGCAAACCTGAGGAAACATACCACACGATAGAGAGATATAGGGACACCCTTCCGTCAAATTTTGACAGGTCCCAATCAGATTGCGCCACATCACAAGCCCAGCCCCCAGAAGTCCCGTCCAATCAGATAGCTCTACGTCATCATTCCTGCTCTTTTTCAAATTTTTAAATTCTGAAGACGCAAGATGGGTAACGGTAATAATATTTATCCTACTATTTTGTCAGTTTTTTCAGAAAGAATAAAATATTTTGCCTAAATAGCAATAATTACCTTATAGAAATTACTGTGAGAAGAATTTATGAAAGGCATGGATCAACAAAGGGGGCTAATGAGTAACATCTGCCTTTGAATTACTACCACTCCTTTTAATCCAATTTTAACAAGCCATAGGATCCCTCCTTATGCCTCCCTCATTAACCCTCAGTGAGAAGATCCTTTCACAAGATCTTCTCACAAGTGTTAACAAAGTTAGGTGGATTAATGAATCATCTGCTTTTTACTTACTACCACTCCTTTTAATTGGAGCTATCTAGCAGAATTTCAGGAGCAGGACCACACCTCAGCCCAGCCACTTCTGGCATTCTTATAAATACCCACCTAACCCTCTCCTCCTCTTTCGCTCTCGCATACTGCGCGTTTTGCTCTCGCATACTGCGCTTGTCTCAAGCACATGTAATGGAAAATTACAGAAGATGACATTTCTAAGTGACTTTATGAACTCTGTGTCTTAGAAAACAGATTGTAAAACCCAGAACCTTTTCTGTTTTCACTTTGATACGTTTGTTTCTATGTGTCTGCCATCTGCACTGACAGACCTTGGGCTAAACTTTCCCAGATTAAGGAGTTACCCTAAGACTTCTGCTTATCTCTGTGTATGACGCATGTTTTCTTCTACAATAGAGAATGATCCACTGTATTCTCTATCAGACTCCTTCTATCAGACTCCTGACTAGAGTGTTCGACTGTGTCTGATCCTTTTCTGCAGAAAAGCTTCTTAATAAATATTATAAAAGACAACTCTCAGGTTTAAGACTCTTTAATTTCAGATTTCCACCACACACTCCGTAAACTATCCACGAGCAACGTTATCTAACCCACAAGCAACTTCATCAATCCACTCACCTCATCTCCAGCATGGAACTTCGTCTCACTATCCCCATCGGATGATGATTTATGCGGACAAATCAGTATGACCACGTTCAAAGTTTCCATCAACCCATGCCAGCAGACCCAGCAACAGAAGCCGAAAACTTCTCCACTGCCTCCGTGCCCAAGACCCCGCTTTCCGTAATCCGAAAGCCGTTCAGGAAGCGAGTAAGTCCAGCAAGCCTCCACACTGTCTCTTCCACAGTCCGTATCCCGCACGGCTCATCTCTCCTCAACATACAAGACCACTATAATTCACCTGACGAATCATCCGTGTCGTCCAGCCCATCTCCTTCATCAGAAAAGGAAGGAAAAGCAAGCCGAGTACATTGCCGTCGCGGCAATCACTCGACTCCATTGCCTCCAAGACAACGCCAACTGCCCGCCTTCAGCCTCGTAGGCTACCGGTTGCATCATCACCACGCTCCAGCGAAGTCCCCCGATAACCAGCCTACATCAGAAATGTCTGACTGGACTGTAGCCACTCTCCAAAAAACGCACAAGGATAAAGGAATTCATTTTCACAGACAACAAAGCAAAACTTTTTAACGCTCCCGCGTGTCTGCCTGTCATGCCCACCGTTCAGTAAACACTAGCTCTCTTTCGGGTGACGTCATCACGTGCACCCCCACAACACAACATAATGTCAGGGGCAATATCACCGGACGTCAGCACCCCTTGCCATCCAGCTCCAACAATCATAGCAGCTCATTCTAGACAGGGCCCCTGGCATCAGGATGCCAGCGCCCACAGCCGTACACTTCCAGCAACCGCAGCAGCTCACTCTAGACAGGGTCTCTGGCACCGGGATGCCAGAGCCCCCTGCCACCCACTTTCAGCAATTGCAGCAGCTCGTTCTAGCTGCTGCCCACTTCCAGCAACCACATCAGCTGACTTCAGTAGGGGCATTTGGCACAGGGATGCCAGTGCCCCTGCTACCCACCTCCAGCAACCGCAGCACCTTGTTCTATCCGGGGCTCCTGGCACCAGGATGCCAGGGTTTTCCGTCTCCCAACTTACCAGTACCTGCAGTTCACGTCAGCTGGAGCCTACGGCACCGGGATGCCGGCGCCCAGCTTTCCTCCACAGCCCTTGCAGCATCAAGTTCCTTCCATATTAAACTCTGGTCATCCCTTTCAACTCATTCCAGCCCAGCAGGCAACCATCAACGTCACCCTGTCTACAGCTAATCCTCCCATTCATCATCCTAACTCTTTCATCCCTCGTCCTTCTCCAGTTCCCGCTAGTATGTAGTAAACAGATCATAGACGATACTTACACAGACCTTGCTCTTCTTATCATGCCTTCCCTTCATCAACCACCTGCCGACAGATTTCTTGAAGGACACGAAGGACACCTCTACCTGAAAGAGAGAACACCCACCCGTTCCAGAGATCTTACTCCCACAGAGTGGGCACAGCGCCCCCTGCCTTCCAGCTCCAGCAACCATGTCAGTCAGGGGGACTTGGCACCGTGATGCCAGCCCATCCTGCTGCCTACTGCCATCAAACACAGCAGCTTGCTTCAGTCAGGGCATTTGGCACCGGGTTGCTGTTGCCCCTGACGGGTCACTTCCAGCAACTACAGCAGCTAGCTCTAGCTGGAGCTCTCGTCACCGTGATGCCAGCACCCTCGGCTGTTCACTTTCAACAACCACAGCAGCTAGCTTCAGTTGGGGCATTTGGCACCGGGATGCCAGCTTCCCCAGCTGTTCACTTTCAACCACCACAGCAGCTTGCTTTAACCAAGGTTTCCAGCACCGGGATGCTGGGATCCTCTGTCTCCCAGCTGCATCAGCCTCTGCAGCTCAAGTCAGCTGGAGCCTTCAGCACCGGGATGCCGGCACCAAGCTTTCCTCCATAGCCCTTGCAGCAGCAAGTTCCTCTCTTAGCCACCTCCGGTCTGCCTTTTCAACCACTTCCAGCCCCGCAGGCAACCACCAACTTCACCCTGGCTACAGATAATCCCCCATTCACATTACTAACACTCTCATATCCTGCCCTTCTCCAGTTCCCACTAGTCTCGCAAGCAGATCTTAGACGGTAATTACATAGACCTTGCCCTTCTTGTCACGCCTTCCCTTCACCAATCACCTGCTAACAGGTTCCTTGAAGGACACGAAGGCCACCTCCACCTAAAAGAGAGAACACCCACCTGTTCCAGAGAGCTTACATCCACTGAGTTTGCTTACGCTTTCTCTCTTTTCCGAGACATTCTCTGTTCAACATTTCCCACCCGCTGGCAGGAAATGGATGATTACACAGCTGTTATTCTTAATCCGACCCGTTTTGGAGGCAATGGTTTCTACCAGTATCACATCCATTTGCCTCAGAAGCCACTGCCCGTCTTCAGCAGTTCAATGAGGACACATACTGGGACACACTCAACACATAGAAAACAGAGGCCCCCTCCACATCCCTCACAAATCTGTTCCAGGCTTCACTCCCAATAAAAAGCTCATTCGAATCAGCTTTGATCTTCAATTTTCTCCTCGCCCCATGCTGCACCAAACGGCAACTTCTTTCGCTCCTAGGTCACCTCAACTTCGCCCTACGTATTCTCTCCATAGGGCAGGCCTTTATCTCTCACTTGTTATAAATCGCTTCCTCCGTCCCATCACTCGTTAAATTCCATCTCCCTGGACAGTCCAAGCTGTGCCGAAATCTGTCTTTGGCTCAACCCTTCCGCCAACTGGAACGGTTCACCTTCTTCAACGATAAACAACTGACTCACCCACACAACATCCATCCGTACATCGTGCTGCTCCTCCTGCCGGTTTTGGGGGTTCACAACAGCATGGCCCTAGAGCTCACAAGTGAATCTACCCTATAGCTGCAGCCATCCTGCGGGGCAACGATCGGTCCTGCAAGTTCATTCTTGCATACTCAACAACCTGGCAGTCTAAGACATAATCAACAAAGGTCACTCCAATGCCCTATCTGTTATGCCGTTCATGCACTGCCTAATCTGGCACTCCGTTACACACCAACATGCTCTTCACGCAGCTAAAGTTCCCGGTCATTTCAACGCTATCACTGACTTACTTTCCCGTTTCATGATCAGTACAACATAATCTTCCCATTGTTCGATTTCGTCACCATGACCTGTTTCATTGCCCTGTCCTTGTCCGGCATTTCGCCCATCCATTACTCCGGACACTCCTTCACGATCGGATCCACCACCTCTGCCCAGAACTCTTAAAAGAATTCATGAGACCTCCCAAGCATATCACGGCTATATCCGTTTAGATCTCAAAGATCTCAGATCCGCACAAACTTCCGTTCATACGGCGCCTAATCTGGTATTCCGTTACACAGCAACATGTTCACTGCACTCAGTTCAGTGCACAACGATGAGGCCAGAGCTTTGACGGGGGTATAGGTCACCAACGAATTTAACAGGGCCCTGGAGGTGGGGTATAGAGTCGCAAAGATAACAGGGGTGTGGCACTTTGACAGAGAGCGATTCCATTTTCATTGAGTACATCCACACCTTTCTGAAAGGTAAGCAGGAAGCTGAAGCTCTGAGTACCCGCCTGAGGCGATGGATGAGGAAAGCAGGGAAAAGTACATCAGAGACTGTCGGGTCAATCAAGGCATTCAGTTAGATGGCAACAAAATCAAAGCGAACCCTGCAAAGAGACAAGTGTCCAAACTGTGTCTGAACAGCTTCTGGGGAAAATTTGCCCAGAGAAGTAATTCAATTCAATTTCAGTTCAATTTTATTTATATAGCACCATATCATAACAAAGTTATCTCAGGGCACTTTTTCATATAGAGCAGGTCTAGACTGACTCTCTATATTTACAGAGACCCAACAATTAATCTGACTCAGACCACCCTCACTAGTGAGGCTGAAGAATTTTTCAACTTTATGTTTTCGGGAAAACATAGAGTCAAGTACCTTAGCTTCCTTAACAACAGAACCGCTATGGTTCAATGGAACTACAACAAACGCTGCGTTGTGCCCCCCAACAAGGTAAATAACGTATTCATAGCTGCATTCACCACCACTTACGCACGTTTAAAGCTGTACAGTTATCTGGAACGGTTGCAAGAGAATGTTCTGTATTGACATATACGTGGTGAAAGATGGAGAGACTCCCCTGGAAATGGGGAACTACTTGGGTCAGTTGACAGACAAGTTGGGGGATGACAACATTCAGGAATTTGTGGCCGCTGGTCCCAAGAGTTACGCGTACCAAACCGTAAAAGAAAAGAAAGTAGTGCTGCGTGTAAATGGCATTACACAGACCCAGGAATGGGTCAACTTTGATAGCGTCAGAGGGTGGAGGTGGAGGGTTACCTAAACAACTCTGAAGAGGGCCTGATTGAGACCCCTCAACACAACAGTTAACTAGCCAACTGTGTTGTGCGTAGCAATTCCAAAGACACTGATTGGTCAGAAGCTGGAGATCCCACCCTCCCTCCCTTGCGGATAGCATTTTTCTTTTGCGACACCCTGTGTACAAAACATGACGTGTCAAAAGTCCATAAGCTTGTGCCCGCACATGCGCGTAAGTATTTTTGCCGCCGCGATTGTGAAGATGAGTTTGCAAGCCTGTGTCTGAATGCGCAGACTCGCAAAACGGAGTTTGTAGACAGAAAACAAAATGTACAAGTCTACAAAATACAAACAGTTACAGATACAAATGTCACTGTACAAGGTTGCAAAACTACGGTTACAGATACAAACGTCACTGTATAAGTTTGCAAAACTACGGTTACGGATACAAACCCTTGTTTACAAGTACACCTTTTAGAATATAATATTCCATACACAAAATACATCACCCAGTAGATGACGCAAAAGACTTTCCAGTTGATGATTATTCATTCTTTTTTTTTTAAATCAAATGAGGTTTTAAATAATAATCCACCAGCACCTGTCTTTTAGAGTTGATCTCCAGAATGGAATCGCAACAGGCGTAAACGTTAAGAGTGGTGGTATGCGGTAAGGGAACTCTGAATCTCATTTCCACTCTTAAAGTTCCGTTGGACATGGGGGACAAGGCATCGCTGTCTTCGCCTGGGTTGAGATTAAAAACAAATAAAGAGCATGGACTTGGAATGGTAAATGGACTTTTACTTATAGAGCGCTTTTCAAATGGTTCCCAAAGCGCTGTAACAGTAATCTAAGCTCTAACAGTAGTCTAATTCACCCATTCACACACCAATGGGGACACAACTGCCATGCTGGCCTCCACCGGGGGCAACTTTGGGTTCAGTGTCTTGCCCAAGGACAGTTCGACATGTGAACAGGAGGAGCCGGGATCGAACCACACTACCCTCTGTGCCACAGCCGCCCATTATCCGTTCTGAATTTCCTCACAGTTGATGCTCAGAGGTAAATCTTTAAGCTGTCTCCCCTGTGGCGATAAACATGTTGTAAAACTGACAGAAATCCCTTGGATAAATTGGGGGTTGGAAAGCCTTGGCCGGAACTTGTCTGCCGTCCTGACACAGGGCCAGATATTCCATGTTGTTAGGGGCAAAATTGAAGGGTGACAGGTCTCTTCTCCCTGTGAAGGCTTCGTGGTTAACCCTCCCTAAAACCACGTATTTCAGCACGGTACCCAGAAAGAGGTTCTCCTGGTTACATATTCTAGAATTCTGATGGATGGAGTAGGTTTTTACGTTAATGCGCGACAACGGGTATATGGTGTTACCCTTCAGTAAAGCAGAAGTGTGACCTAAACGAACACCGGGGGAAACGGTAACTTTTTTTCATAAAGAGAGATGCACCTAGTATTCTCAGACAGAAAGTCAAGTTGGCAGGTCTCATGAGACAAAAAACGTTGTTGGTGCAGGTTAGTTTAATTCTCATGTCTACAGAGTTCAAAAGAAGCCTCTCACAGAAAAATATGTCCCCATGGAGAGGACCCAGTAGATGAATCTCTCTAGAAGCGGCGGTAAACTGAACTCTCTGATTTAGACCTCTATTAGGTCCGTTATTGATCACTATCACCATAGCCCGGCCATGTCTTTGTAAAATAACCTGGCGCTGAATTGACTGTTTAACGTATCTTCTGAAAAGTTGAGCAGAGTTTCGATCATAGCCCTGTAAGCATGCAAGACTGTGAAGTCAACCTATCTTCCAGAGTAACATCGCATTGGCTAAAAATGGTATTCAGAGGATAGTTGATGAGTGCCACCAGCTTGCCATCCGCCAGGTCAGTACTGTCCGCGTTGGTAATTTTCAGGCGGAGATGCAACAAGGTGTTGTTCAGATCCAAATACTTTTCACCGTCTCCAGGGATAAAGAACTCATTGGGGCCTCTATCAGTAATGGCTGATAAAGGTAAAACTTCAACGTAGACCTTATCTTCGATAGAAAGCTGTGTCATGGGGGCTGAAAATAAATCCAGCTCCCCCATTGTACACTCGTCAGATTTATGATGTAACAGAGCCATGGTTTCGCATCAATATTCCTTCCTTTCCAGTGTTTCTAAAATATGTCACTGCTCTGGACAGACCTCCCTTTAGGTCGGCTTCTCCCGATTTTCTCCTTTTACAGTTTCCACTTTTTTTTACTCCCTGTCATAACACGATCTCCCAACGGTCTCTTCCTCACTCTCTGCGACAAAACCATTATACCTCCTGATCCTTCTTGATTCTGGTTTTTGACAAATTTCCCCATCGTTTGGCTTATCACATCGGATGCGATGTTGGAGGCGGCCGATTTCAGATGAGGTTTTTGCAATGGCAAAACCTCTTTTCACCAGAGGGGATACAAAACGAAACAATTTTGAAAATATAGAGCCTATACCTCGACCGTACATGACAGGCGCCAAACTGGTAAAAAACCAGGCAGAGTACTGCCGACTTGATTTTCACAATAACTCACAAAACGATGAGGATCCGCCGTCAGGCTTATCTGTGCTATGCATCGGCTTGAGGAACATTAAACCAGGTGTGAGGGTACGTCATCTCTGTCAAGGCTACCTGCCACGGGCCCTCCAAATCAATATGTTGCGCTAAATCCACCCTAAAACTGGAACTTGTATTGTTTTTAAATACACCAAAGCTGGCGTTGGAGGGTAGTGTCACATAAAACCCCTAAAACCTCTCTTCACTATCCTCATACGAACGGGCTTGGGACAATCATAAGACAGCCCGTTATCATCGGACAGGTCACACGGAAGCGACGATGGACGTGGGTCCGGCGAAGGTTCACACTCCCAATAGGTTGTTAGACTGGTCTGCCGCAGGTTCTGTCCGGCCATCTTTTCTTTGTTTTTTTTCCATGTTGCTCAATGTGTGGCTGTGTCTCTGTTGGTCGAGGTTTGACTGTGTTGGACTGTCCCCATGGCAGGTACTCCTTATATTGTGTAGAGGGCAGGGTGGAAGCATGGTGGGGGCATGGTCTAAAAGATTATAGCTTTTTTCATGACTAGAGCGTCCCTCCAGTTGTCGACAGCTACAGAAGAGAGACGCGAATCTTTCATCTTCTTCTTCCATCTTTTCAGACCAAGCAGCGACCGGCAGGTCTAACCATGTCCAGAATACGCTGCAATCCGAATTAAAACACTCCAAGACAAAATGCTCTACAGCTTCCTTTTCCCCGGACCTGTGGAGGCTGACGCGGAAGAACCATCGACCAGAGGGTGAAGTTTTCGTCTGCCATACAGCGCAGGTAACAATTTTTCTCTGAGCGTCCTTGTCCTCTGTGTCAAAAGATTCCAATCTTGCACGTTTAGCGGGTGTAGCAAGGGTTTGCTCTTCATCCACTGTCTGCTTACTCCCCTGGAGATGATGCATCACCAGTTTCAGCACTCCCCAGTCGTTGGAAGTCAAAGTAGGTATGGTGGTCACAGGTCCCAGAGTTTCACCTTCATCCAGCTGATAAAAACAAAGATCACCTGTTTCGTACTTGAACACATAGCCCCAGACCCAGCGCAGTCCGTAGTGTTCTAAAGGCTATTCCTCTTGCAGAGACTCAAGCGGAGGCACCTGAGTCCGACTCAAATAGACCGTGTGTTTCTTCAGAGCATCCTGTCAAAATTTGAAAAAGAAGGGGGAATCATAACAATGACGTGGTGCTATCTGACTGGAGGAGGGGCATAAGGAGAGGCCCTGTGACCTGTCAAAATTTGAAAAAGGAGCAGGAATCATAACGAACACGTGGTGCTATCTGATTGGATGGGGCGGGGCTTCGTGGGTGGGACTTATGACATGGTGCTATCTGCTTGGACGGGGCGTGACTTCCGGGGGCAGGGCTTGATGAAAGGGTGTCCCTATATCTCTCTCATGATACATCGTACAGACCAATAATGTGTCGTAAGTAACAGTATAGATTGTAAAATAATTCTCATTGAATATGTATTTCTCTTTCTAGAATGTGTTTGTACATACCTGAGAAAAGTGCAGGGTCTACACTAACACTGAAGGCACAGATGAAGATCTTTCCATCCAACAAAGTGACCAGGATCCACACCATTGGTGCCAACAGAGCCCTCTGGATCATGGCTGAGAACAGGTACCTGCAGGAAGACATAAGACCAGTTTTCATCCTTCATTTTCTAGCTTGACCCTCAAATATCCCCTTTTGTCAAGGCTGGTGCTAGCAGGGAAACAAGGAACACTGGGAATAGGACCCAAATGCAGACACCCGAGGCAGTAGTGATGTGTCGTTCGCGAACGAGCCGGCTCTAAGAGCTGATTCTTATTAGCGAACGAGAAGAGCCGACTCCCGTCGGGGAGAGCCGAATCTTCAGCCGCTCCTGCTCAGCTCTGCTGAGAATCCATGCAGGCAGGGGCGGGACTTTATTTTGATGGGCACACTATGCGGCTAATCACATGCGAGGACAGACTAGGATCATACCATTATGTGAAAGAAGGAAGGGGGGCAGACGCCAGGCAGGTATACAAAGAGCAACAGAGAGACGGGGAAGCCGGATTTAAATGCAAGCGCGTCGGGAAAAAGTGAAGAAATGAGCGAAAACTGAAAAAGAAGCAGCATCTGGCTGCATTTCAATGATATTGGAGACTGCAAAGCTGAGTGCAGAATTTGTAAAATGAAAA
>LKNJ01006118.1:0-19141 GCA_002120245.1 Maccullochella peelii | reverse complement strand
AAAAAAGTACAATTTAATCTAATCAAATAAAAACTTAACAGTGGCTTTAGCATATATTTGTGCTTTATTTGATTAACGTTATTATTTAGTTTTTTATATGCACCTCAGTGGCCACAGTCACAAAATCCTACTGTAACATCACCAAGTTTCACACTTTATAAGGGGATCAGGAAGGGATGCCACAAAACTGTTATCAAACACTTGCTATAGCCTGAAATAACCAATGAAATTATATAGATAGATACATTTACAAAACCCACAAACTACATGAAGCTATCAATTACACAATAAAACAAACACCTGTGCACCGGACTTAATAGTAATTATTATACATTTTCACAAAGTTTTAAAAAAAAAAATTATTTATTTCACAGGAAGAAAACATGCAGAAGGAATAAAAATATAACTGACACACGTGTATGAAAAGAAACATTGCATAGGATTTAAAAACATGTTGTGACTATATCTGACAGAGCCTTTCTTATTAAAACATTTTTAAAAAGTATAAGAAGTTACAAAATTGATGCATCCTTGCGTTGTTGGGGAAAGTGTTACAGAGTCAAAGGGCCCCTTACCGCCAAAGCCAAAGCCCAAAAATCCCTTTTTGACCCAGAAACAAGCATCAGGGCCCGACTCATGAGGGGTAAACAGATCAATAATACATTTTGGAGCCGAGTTTAAAAAGATTTTTAAAAATCAATGCCACAGCTAGCGCAGGTGATCATTTGTCTGTCACTGATGATTCATTCTGAACCGGTGCAGAGAGGCCTGACTGATACCAGCGTCAAAAATAAATAATCCAGTTGAGAGAGAAATAAAAGCATTCACTTCTCTTTGTAAATCAGCGGATCACCTCTAATGCAACTTTTCTCTCAAACTCCCAACATCATAAGCCTGGCATTATTCTATATTTTATTATCGTCAGCAATCTTGGTAGCACTTCACATTACAGCTCGGTAATAACATGGTAATAGTGGGATAATAGGGGCCAAAAACAAAGGATTAATAATGGGGAAACACATTTAAAGACAAAACTATTTAGTAATAGCATAGTAACAATAAAATGGCTATATCAGTGCAATATGTGGATTAAAAATGGTAATATGGTGACATTAATGGAGTAATAACCTGATAATGAGATAATATAGGTTTCTGCATAATCTGCATAATACCTTCAAAATTGAAAATTCTTGGAAGTAAAAACGGGTAATTACCACATTATAATGCTGAAATTCATCCTCCCTTATGTTCCAGACATTGGCTTTTGTTTCAAGGTATTACGTGGTATTACCATGTTATTACCGAGCTGTAATGTAAAGAGCCCAAGAACCCAAATCTCATTAAAAAGACCAAAACCAACAATCTGTTAGTCCGTCTCTTAATACCTTATGACCCCGGTCTGTGGCACTCGACCCCAAAGCCCATTGGTTCCTACTAAAGACACAAATCTTAAAATAATGTTATTTTTAGACTAGGAGTCACCAGCCATGCTAAGGACACAGCAGTTCTTTCAGCTAAATGCTAACATCTGCATGCTAACATGCTGCTCTAACAAACAGGTTTACCACGTTCACCATCTTAGCTTAGCGTGTTAGCATGCTAACATTCGGTAAAATGGCACTAAACCCAAAGTACAGCTGAGGCTGATGGGATCGTCATTAGCTTTTGCAGGTATTTGGTTAAAAAAGGATCATCAAAGTTACTGTTCATCCTGAGGGGAAGATGAATGTTTATTTAAAAAAATTCATGGTAGTCCATCGATTAGTTGCGGACATAAGTTACTCAAAAGGGAGTAAATAGTGCATTTGTAGGGGGACTATTTTCAGCCGTGGATTAATACCCATTTGGTGTTCTAGGGAGTATTTACGGCAGCATTGCTCATTGATGTTTTTAATAGTTTTTCGATGACAATGGAGCTCTATGACACACAGAAGAATAAGATGTATCAATTCATTGTTGGTCTTTAACTACTTCATAGTGTCAGGTGCCCAGATAAGCTTATCTACCCACTCTTTCAGTTTTACATCCTGCTCACTGGTATTGTAATTTTCCTGTATTTACACGTTTAAAAAGTTTTGTTTGCCCCATGAAATGACGAAATAATTTAACTCCAATGCTGAGGTTTAAAAATGACACTCAAAGAAACCATTTCTATCTTCTTGACTTTAATCCCCACACTGTTTATTTATTTACATAACATCTGAAAAGAATTCTAAAACTGACAAAATGCAAAAACTGTAGTCTTTATGGAAGCCTTTAGAAAGTATTGCGACAGACGGCTATATAAGGGCTTTAAATCCTGAAGGAAAAAACACACATGAATGAAAATCTTTTTTACTTTCCCTCCTACAACACAGAACACAGTGCTAAATCCATTGCATACATCTCCTGTGAGCTATACATAGAGAGAGATATTTAAACACAATATACTGGCTTTTTTTTTTGACTGAACAAAAGGCAACAATGTGGGAGGCTAAAATCTGGCCAAGTCAGTCTTCCCGCATCTGGGCTGCTGCAGGAGGAAACACAGATGGATACAGAATATAAAGGTATGATTTAAATCATTTATGGGTTGTTTTTTTTCCATGTTGTCTTTGTTGTTTCTTGGAACGCTGTGTGGATTCCTTCCAATAGGATTATGGTAAACCTCTACTTCCGTCTCCTCAGGACTGCAGAAAAGACCTCGAGTAAAGAACAAAAGATGAAATATCTATGAGATCAGTGTCATCATCCCACTTCTGAACAATCACCAGTGACTCTCCAGCTGCTCGGCCTAATGTACCCACTCCACACAAACACAGCACGGAGGAGGATGCTGTTGTTGTTGCTGTTGCTGCCTTTGACTGAGTCAGCATGAAAACACTGATGCTGTCTCCTTCCTGCGTGGATGGAGGGGAATCCTTCACTCTCTGCAGCTCTCTTTACGTAAGTGGATCTCGTTAGAGATGATTTCACACGTCCCCTCTGTGCAAAACACGGCGAGCTGCCGATGCTGCTGCTGACTTCAGACCGTGCACATTTCCAAATATTACAATTAATCAGCAGAGCAACAAGAACATCTATAAACAGGCTCTGACACATTTGCACAGCTTCACTTTGAGAGACGTCAGTTCAGTTTTCTTTTGCATTTTTTTTAGAAACTTGTGTGTCTGCAGCATGTTCATTGCAACACTTAAAATATGTAGCATGTGACGAAGTTCAAGACGTCACAAGTGAAGCTAATGTATCATGTATTTATATTGTTTATATAGAGAATGTAACATCTTGTGTCACTGTCCACTTAAACCTGCAATAACGCATTTTCTTGGCCACTTGGGGGCAGCAGAAACAGGCTGTGAGCACAACACTGACCTATCATTACCTTTTTAAGGTGGTATGGCGAATTTGTGAGCTAACAGTTGCTTATTTATACATCCAGCAGTTACGGAGCAACATGATCATTCATTTGTAGTCGTGTTTGTGTCCACCTGATGAATGTAAGTCCAATATTCACTTTCAGCTCTGTTTATGGTCTCCATCAACTCCTGAGGGAAATATCTGGCTCTTTAGCTGCTAAATGCTTCTCTGTGTTCACCAGCTGGTCGCTAACTGTGTCTGTCTGCTGTTTGCTGCTGAGCAGGTAGTGTACAGGGTGTTTTTAGAGCTTTTTAGCTGAAAACAACACTATGAGAGCAGTGAGAGCGAACCAAAACAGTAAAGTTGCGGACCGGAGCGCTAAACAACAAGCTGAAACTCACCATAAAGCTGCAATTTTAGGTGAAAATTCTCTGCAGTTTCATCACTACAAGCATCGTTTTCACGCTGATATTATAATACATTATTATAAAAATATAGATTATAGCCACTTTAAATGTCCTTCACACATAACTGAACAGGTGTGTTGAGTTATGTTCACTGATTAGACCTCTCCTCAGGTTGACGGCATGTAACGATAAGAACAATAATGTTATTTGTCTCATCCTAACAGGTGCAACAAAGCTAACGGCACCATCTGTACGTGGCCACACAGTCCTGGGAAGAGTTGTCATCAGCCAACGTGAGTGAAATCACCTGTGTGGGTGAACCAGGGCCTTTAGGCTCCTTTTATTGCTTATATATTTTTAAAAAGCCTTGTTTGAAAAACGACATATCACTCCTTGGATGAGTAGGTATTGTGGATTACAGAGGTGGAAATTACAAATCACTTTGCTGATTTGAATCGCTCAGTTCAAAGATTCGTAGTCACGGACTAGCTTAGGAAAAAAGTGAATGACCTACAAATAATTATTTGAGTGCAACAAAGTAAAAAAAATGTACAAATATGATTGTCATATAATTATATTAAAGCTAATAAATGACTGGTAAGTATTTACAGTGAATACTATAATTAGTTTTAGTTATTTATATTATATACATTTAGATACTATTATGTGTCACATAGTTTCAGGTTTCCTGAAGAATCATCTTCAGCCAAATGACGAAAAGTTTGATTTGAATTTGTTGTAACCGCTGTGTCTGTTCAAAGGTGGTCTTTGGTGTGCGACTGAGCAAACTCCATCTGCTGATGAAGACCATGGGATGCACTTGAAATCTCCAGAAAAGGCAAGTAAGTAAACCATGAGATTTTAAGATTTGGTTCACACCAAAAACAGTGTAGACAGATCTATAATTCAGGACTAAATCATCAAATAATATCTTCCCTTATTAGTCCCTCGAGCTAAATATTTGTCAGATAAATTAGTAAATTATAAACCTTAAGTCTAATTTGTGTCGCTTACTGTGTATAAAACATAAAAACATTTGACAAGAGGAGACCGGACGCCTTACCTCCTCTCCAGCTGATGACTGAGCAGTGGAAGCTGAATAACTAATGTGAGTCTGACACACTAAACCAAACTCAAACACACCACAAAGCCTCGGACAAGCAAAACCCTGATCAATTCATCAATGAAAGGTCGACGGGGAGATTCGGAGCAGACAAAAACACCTTCTGTTAGTCTCTCAGAGAATATCAAATCCTTTATTTACTCAAAATTTTAACCCTTAAAAAAAAGATCAGAATCTGCACTTGAGTCATTGAAAACAACAGATACCTCTGTTTTGGTCTTAATGTCTGGAGCAGAAGTCAAGTTCTGACTCTTCTCCACCTTCTTCAGGATCTTCTTCTCCATCATCTCCCACACCTAAACACACACACACACACACATAAAGTCCATACATTTGTTTTGCATCCATGGCGACGTTACCCTAACCATAACTAAAAACCAAAGTCTCAACCCTAAAATGTAATGGTTTACCTTGTGGGGACCTGCGTTTTGTCCCTAAATGTGACATGATACCCCACAATGAGATGAAAACCAGTACACACACACACACTTTGTTTGGACAGTAAACGGCTATTTAAACCTGTGTCACTGGACACTGAAGGAAATTGTGTCTAATCCTCCTGGAGGTCTTTGTGTGCCTGTGGGGTGTTTACACTCATTCAGGGTGAAATTTCGTATTCATTTATTATATATTATGTGTGGTTTGTTAGTAGAACATGATACTATACGTTTAAACGTGTTTACAAGAGTTAGCCATTATATGTGACGTTTAAATTACGTCATTGTTTTAATATTTTCATTTCCTATGGAACTTAATTTTACTTTTAGAAATCATAAAATCAAAAGAAGATGTAAAACTAAATTCAATAAAAACAAGTGGGGGAAAAAGACAAAATACTGAACACCAAGTGCGGAAAAGTTAGTATGAATGAGTTCATGTTCATCAGAAGGAGGGAAAGTAGGGCTACAAATAATAATCAACCCCATTATTAACCATCACCTTCTAAAACTAATCGATTAATTAAGTAATCAAAAAAAGTTCCCATCACAAGCCACGAAAACCCAGAGAAATGTCGTTACATCCAAAGTTTATCCTCTGCTGATGTGAAATTTCTGAAAAGCCGTCCATGCTCTTATTGATTGTTTTATATGTTCATCTAGCTCGTATTGTTATTCTGTAACCGACAGCGCTGTGTTTACCGGAGCAGAAGTCGATGTTCATCAGCATGACGGCGAGGTCGTCGGTATCGATGACGAAGTGGCTCATACTCTCGAAACCGAGCTCCGGACGCTCCAGGTTAGACGCCCTGGCTGTCGCTGCCATTCTGCCAACACACACACACACACACACACACACACACACAGGTTTCAAAATAAGACTCAAGCATTTAAGTTCAACTGTCAGACTGTTAAAGTGAAAGCTGTGATTTGAACAGTATAATAAAAGTTGTTTGTTTATTCAAAATTCTAGGTTTTTAAAAGCCAATCGTAATAAAATCCTGTTTCAATATTACTGTCGTATATCATTAGAAATTTAATTTACGTACAACTTGCAGAAAGTTTGTGGCAACATTCGTTCACATAGTAACGACAAGGATTGCTAATATAAACTAGGTGCACTTTTTTTAAAATTGGAATTGAAACTTCAGTTTGAAAAAACTGAATTTTAAACAAGCAAATAAAATCAAAATTTTCACAAAATCAGATATAAATGAAAACCTTCAACATCATATTTGTGTGGCTGTAGTTAGTTTAGTTCATCGGTATTTTGGATCTGTATAATATGCCTCGGTGAAACACATTTTTCTTCCTCTGTAATGTTCAGACATTCTAAAGAGGATTCAGACTCTTTAGTTCTCTGAAGGCGGATACGAATTTAAATATTTAGATGCACCCAGAAGTTCTGCTTTGTCACTTTGTTCAAGTCTTTTATACAACATAACACATACTCATGCACACTGGACTCATTTTAGGTTAAATGCTTAAAGTTAATCTGCAACCTGTGTAGTATTGATACATTCAATAAATATTTAATCAGGCAAACTTCCATGTCAAAGTTTAGTGATGTTGATTTTAAATAAAAGGCCACTAGTGGCTCGATCCATCAGCAAACCAAACACACTCTCATCCCCATGCGGCCGCTCGGTGACGGCAGATTTGTTTGGTTTTTCGATCTCTTGGCAACAGGCTGATCAGCTGCTACATAATGTATACGAAATGACTGAACGTCTGACACAGAGCTGATGGCTGTTAGCTTTTTCTTTTCCTCTTGTTTATTTTACGTCTCATCGTAAAGAATCTGATTGGTTCATGTTGGCTATGGCACACACTATTATTCAGGGTGGTGATGCGTCCTGCAGGAGTATTTTTGGCCAGGATTTATGTTGGCTGTCACTGTATGTGTGGATCTGGATCCAGAACAAAAATCTATAAAAGTTTTCTGTTAAAATTAACAAATTTGTAGTGATTTCTAAATTAAACTAGTTTGGAATACAAAACCGATTCAGTTTACCTCGTTAAATAGATAATGGCATTTTGACCTATGTACAGTACATTTAACAAAATTGTAAATTTTTTAATTAAAAGTCAGTTTCCAGTCTTAAAGATTTTAATTAAAATATTTGCATTTGTGGCCCTCACTTGCTTTGTAATATATAAATGATAAAAATCACATAAGTAAAATGTGACAAAACCTCAATGATGGAAAACAAAATCCATAAATATTCTAAATTATTTTTGGTTTAATCGCAACATAATATTATAGTAAGTTTCAGCCTAATGTATGATATTAAGTGATGGCCAACACAACATACTACATGACCTCTGCAGTGGCGGAAGAAGTATTCAGATGATTTACTTAGGGGCGAGCTGCATAGATTTTACAAGTTAAAATCGATTTACTAGTCGTCGGGAGTACAACTGCAGTAATCCTGTGAAAACACCTGTATAAACAAAGAACAAACCGGGAGCATGGAGGTCGAAAGACGTGAAAGACTAACAAAAGGGTGCTATAATATTGCATTATGGGAAATGTACCCGTATTAGTAACCAACGGTTACAATATCACTACTTTATTGAAGTCTCTTTTTTAAGTTTCAAAAGTAAAAGCACTCATAATACTGTATGACTGCTGAAAGTCCTCTATTATGATGTTGTATCACTGATGTCTTAATGTTTAAGCAGCATTTTAATGTTGTGGAGCTAATTTTAACTACTTTACTGTGTAAGAACGCATTGTATTTTATGTTATCATTGGTTTTTAAAATCTGCAAAATAAATGTAATCCCCTCTGAAATGTGGTGGAGTAGAAGTATACAGTAGCAGTAATGGAAATACTCAAGTAAAGGACCTCCGAATTAATAAGTACAATTACTCCACAGTTAGTAATGATTAAAATCTGAATCAGAGCTTTACCACAAACAACACTCGACTTACTTTTCCAGTATGACATTGGCGCTCTGTGAGAGTGAAGAAGACAGACAGAAAGGAGGAAAGAGACAAAATTAATCACATTGTGCTTCAGTTCTCTGTGCCAATGACGACACAAGTATTTGTCAGAGACGTCACCGTGTAAGACAGAAACATGATTTCAAGAAATACTGCCAGAATGGCCTCACGGTGTTTACTACCTGCTTCCACTAACTCTATCTTCTTTAACAGCTGCTTTGGCAGAGGATGTGGCTGAACATAAAACGGCGACACCTGAGGCTCATACTTTCTCTCTCTCTCTCTCTCACACACACACACTTCCTCAGTGGAGACGGAGTGACACGTTGCATCAGCAGTTCGACTGTCTGCTGTCAAGTTTAACTTTTTAAAACTTCTGTCACATTTCCCTCAACCCTCAAATTACGTCAGAAGCTTGTTTTGAATAAACGTATCCTTCAGACATCTTCAGAGCGCTTGTTTTGTTCGACCAACAGTCCAAAATCCAACAAATATTCATTTTACAATGATATAAATAGAGAAAAGCAGCAAATCCTAACATAAGAGACGCTTGAACCGGTGAATAATTTGGCATTTTTGCTTGATAAATGACAAATCAATTATCATAATTGCTGTCAGTTAATATTCTGTTGATTGAGTAATCTTTTTAGAACAAAAACCAATATGGCATACCTGACTGAGACTTTGTGACAATGCCATAAGCCAAATTAAACAAGCACAAAACAGCTTCAGGTTCAAGGTAAAGGGACAATAAAACCTGCCTTAAAATACTCTAATTTGATGCGTTTCCAGAATTTTGAACAGAGCTAATGAATTCACTATATATCCACATTTATTGTCTTATTCTTTCCCAGATTTATTCTTTTTTATGGCATTCCTATGACTCCATAACCGTCTGTCCAATCATCTAATTCAACCTGGAAGGAGCCACCTGATCTGAACCCACCTGTATAAACAAAGGCATGTGTGGCTCTTCCATTGACTGAATGGCCGACTCCACCAGCGTCACCGCGGCCTCCAGGTCGTCGCTGTGCCGCCGAATGAGAGCTCGAACGTGTTTGAGTTTCTCGTCCTGTTGTTTGGTAATGAGCCCCACCAGCTCCTGCTTCCGCTCCTCCAAGATGGCCACCAGGCTGTCAAAATGGTTGGCCAGCTGTTCTTGCTGTCGCTGACCCTTCTCCTGAGGTGAGAAAGAAGATTCCTCATCTCAGCAAAGTCCCAAAGTTACAGTATTTAGAATAAAACTGCTGTTGTTTTATGAACACCTGCTAGGTCTGCTGCTAATTTTAATATAGACCTACTTTAGGCTGTGTGTGCACTGTACACCTGTATTATGTAGAGAAATATAAATATCACCTCAGGATTCTGTATTGGCTAATACCTCATCAATGTCTTAATATATGAAAATATCAAAGCAGAGAATAATGCGCATGACAATGTTTGTTATTAAAATGCCTGGATTTAGACATCATATCTCACCTTGTGCAATTTTCCTTTCTTGTTCATGATTGTGTGTGTGTGTCTTACCTCTATAGTGCTGCAGATTTCTTCCATCTGAGAGATGACTGCCTGGATGTGGTCATTACTGGCGACCAAAATGGCGATGCCTTCGCTCAACTCTGCCTGCAAACATTCACAAATATTAATTTAGGCACCAACATTCCTCTGAAAATAATTTGAAGGAAATTAGTAAGTTAATATTACTTTAAATTCTGTGAAACTGAAAGATTGTTTTGACTGTATCAATAAATGGCCCAGCAAAGCATCATGTCCTCGTACTTTGTGTGAGTCTTGTTGACGGTCTACTTGTGACTTATGACTGTTCCTCTGGGCCAAAAGGGATTTTCCGCCAATTTGAATTTAAAAACAAGTTGTTTCATCACTCCTACAAAGTTCATTTAGTTGTAACCCTGTTATAAAGTAGCCAACACAGAAAGATAGAAAAACCACCAAACTCGGGGTTCATACCGGACTCCCAGCACTGTTGCGCCACAAAACTGCAGGTAAAACCCAAAATTACTCTGACAACATAAATAACTTACATGTTTCACATCAACAACAATAATATTTTAAGTGATAGTTAATATTTCACTGAGTAACGATAATAAAACATATCTCTGCAACACTTTAAAATAATATAGTGGAATTAGTCCAACTAAAATATACAAGTGTATCATACAGATTAGTTGTAAACCAATATGTAATGTGTACGTTAATTACCATTACACCACATTTAGTACATATAATATAACTTTTGAATGCATTGTGTAACTGCAACCAAATTTATAGGACACGTATCAGCAACATAGTGAATTTAAGTTAGTGGACAAGTGCCTGAATAACTTTGCAGTATTCCTCCTTGAACAAAGTCCTAATATCACTGGAGAAGACTTATCCAATCAGCATTCTTTGCCTGTGAATATAGGTATTTCTAAGCAGATCCAGACGTTGAATAAAACTTTTCCTGTTATTAAAAACACAAAGTTGTGCAGTGTTGGCGGAGGAATGCACTCTGAGTACTTTCTAGTTAGTAAGCCTGTCACCACCTAAAGCACAACATGAGTCACCAGCATGCATCTGTTTAGAGTATCACATGACATCATGCACATTTATTATAGTTTGAACAGCTTCTGTTCAGTTTTAGTGTCATTTAAAGTGTTATTAGTGTAACTCACATTCTCACCTCTACACTATTTGGGCCCAATTAAATCTCCAACTTTTGTTTTTCGGATTAACCTTTGCACAAAGATGGAGGATCAACAACTTTCCTCAAGCTCATCTAAATTTTAGATGAGTGAATCAGAGAGAGTGAGAGATGGAGAGGCCGACACTGAAATGTCAACAAAGTCAGCTGCTCAATAACATGCCGGACACTGCTGCTGCCATCTGCATGACAAAACTGCTGCGCTTTGTCTTTGCGTGACTTTGTGTGTCCACACGTGTGAACTAACTAGTTAATAAAGTTTTTTCATGTGATATATTTGATGTATAGTTTTGATTCTGCATTAAAACAACGTCTGGTATCACCATAACTGACCTTTAGATGACGAGATAGCTAGGTGCAGTGGTAGAAAGTAACTAACTACATTTTCTCAACTGTACTTAAGTTACTTGTACTTTACTTGGGTTTTTTGTTTTGTTTTATGCTATTTTATACTTCAACTCCACTACATTTCAGAGGGAAATATTGTACTTTTTACTAAGTGTATTAGGTAGCTGTAGTTACTTTGCAGATGAATATTTAAAAAATCTATAATGAGCATATAAAATACAAAGCATTTTTATACGGTAAATTAAACCACCCAAAAAATTTAATAAAATGAAGTCTAGTGCAGCCAGCTTCAGTATTAAAATGCATCTCACATGTTACTGCATCAATAATAATAATAATCTAACAGTATAATATACAATAATGTAACAAAGACAGAGCTGCATAGTGAGTACTTTTATACTTGCAAATACTTATGTACTTTTACTTAAGATTTTGAATTTTGTAATAAGAGTATTTTTAATTTGTGATATTGCTACTTTTACTTAAGTAAAAGATCTTAATACTTCTTCCACCACCGAGGTCCAGGTGTGTGTAGGTGTTTCCTGATTTCAGTGGTTACATACAGTATTTATTTGTATAGTATGCATTTACTCTGGTTGGTAGGTCAAGTTTTGCATCTTGGTTTGTGTTTTTGTTACTGGGATCCAAACAGAAAAGGAAAGGGAGAAAGATTTTAAAATAGAAACAGGAAGAAGTATGTAAGATAAAGCCCATCATCCCTTATAAGATGTCGCCCACGCACATGCACTTTTTGGAAAAATGTTAGAGTTTATATTATACACTCTTTGACCTTTAAACAAGCTTCAGCTTCAGTTGGGAGCTCTGCTGCTCAAAAACCTACCAGCTTACTTCCAACACACAGCACCAACAATGTCTCCGGCTGAATCCTGTGGTTTTGTTTAGTTTGTTTGCCTGACAGTGAAGTGATGTTAAGAGGAGTGAAGTGAACTGAAGGGAAGTGAGGTGGAGAGCAGTAGTGTGGAGCAGGGTGAAGAAAGTGAAGTGCAGTAGAGCGAAGAAATGTTAACTGGAGTGAAGTGAAGTGAACTGTAAAGGAGTGGCATGAAGTGGAGTGCAGTGATATGAAGTGAACTGGAGTGAAGTGGCAAGATGTAAGAGGGAATGATATTAAGTAGAGCAGAGTGGCACAAAATGAAGAGTAAAGTAATGTGAAGTGGAATGGAGAATGAAGAAAAGTGGATTAGAGGGTAAAGGATGTGAAGTGAACTGGACTGAGCTGGAGTATTATGGAGTGAAGTAGAGTACAGTATAGTGAAGTTGAGTGGAGTGATGTAAAAAGAAGTGAATTGCAGTGGCATTATAAAGTGAAGCGATGTGAACTGGAGTAACGTAAAGTGAATGGTTAGAAAATGACGCATTGATTCTGTACCTTCTGTGTCACATAGACATTGCTGAGCGGTGCCACATCACAGTCTTTGTGTTTTCCGAACACTTTGCACATGGAGCAGGTCGGCGTCTCACAGGACAGGCAGTAGATATTGATCTTCTCCTCTTCATGTTCTTCACACATCAGCTGCCGCTGCTGCTCCTCCGGCTTTATGTTCACAAGCCTGGAAGAGACAAAAAGTATAAATGTATCATCAAAGGTTCATACACAGCTTTTTGTTTTCTTCTTTCAAATTTGAATATTCTCAACTTCTTCAGACTCATCCCACAAATTTCAGTACTGACATTTTTAGATTAAGCTGATATGCATGTGTTGTAGTGTGCAAGATGGAGAAAAGGTGTAAAAGTGAAGTGAAATAAAGTGGAGCTGAAGGAAGTAAACCGAAGCAGTTTAAAGTGAAACGCAGTGGAGTTAAGTAGCATGGAGTAGAATACAGAAATCTCTCGTGAAATAAACTAAAAACTGTTCTGACTTTGGCCGAAAATAGTGTGTTCATGTAGGATCCCAACATTCATAAAAAGAAGCCGATTGAGAAAAAACGTTTTCAGGGCCTTTAACATCTCTTACCATATCATCATTAGACAAACATTTGGTTTGTTTTGGATTCCAGAGCTCAATTCAAAATGAGAAGTGTCGTAACGACGAGGGGCAGCCATTTACCTTGAAGCACCTAGAAGGTTCAGGTGAGGAAGAGAAACCCAGAAGTACAGCCAGTGTTTTACTTACAAGATAACCCAGAGGCAGGTATTTAAGCTTTTGCAAAAAGAATACAAGAAGCACAAGTCTTTTTTTTTATGCACGTATAATGCCCTTAAAGGAAGACTTTAAACGTGGCCAATTTTTAAATCTGATTTACATGCACTAGTGGCATAGTGTCCACAAGACTTGGCAACATAGTCTGTATTGTTAAACCAGCTTAGTTTATTTCTGTTATTGCTGACGTATTTTGACGTCAGTGGATGATGTGATGAAGAGTTTGGCTGAGATCACAGTTGTTTCTTTGCCACCTGGGAACCAAGAGGGTGTCACTACTCACAGTGGCTCAGCCGGCCCGTAGTATCCATCCAAAGGACGTAAAACATTTATATTTCCTGTGTTTCTGTGTGGTTTTATGCCATTTTTCCTCCCAGATTTGTCACTGCCAGTGTGCAATGTATATGATCCTTTCAATGCCAAGCATTTAATTATCATACAAGGAGAAATGAACAGCCAGATAAACACACACCATGGAAATCACAGTGGTACACAGCTGGGACAGGGGTGGCATTGGCACTATTGAGCATCCTAAAAAAGCAAGGCCTATTTAACGAAAGCAAACATTTATGCAATAAATGGTCCTTTGTACTCTGACGTAGGTGTCTCTGACAGGAATAATGATTAAGTAATGAGACGTTTTTGCACAAATTTCAAGTTACACATTTGTGAACCTCACTGTGAGCAATCACATCTATTTTAGCCCACACAGATAATTAGGGGAGTCCTGTCCCTCTAATTAATGCCAACATCTCTCTTCTTTACCAGTGACTCATGTAGCTTCTATTTTGGAGTGAAAGTGACAAATCTACACTGTGGATGACTTAAATATCAGTGGCGAGTTGTAGTAAGTGTGTACGCTTATAAAACACAGGCAGATGGACTGAAGAGGCTTCTACTTGGAACATTTGACTTTTTATACAGTAGCAATAGACTTCAGACAATTAAATGTATTTTAAAGCATTAGTTAGTTGATTTATAATAACCAAATTAACAAAGCGATGACCAAATTCAGGCCAATGATACGTAACACTAGCATAGATGAATTGTTCAAGTTATTAAATATGAAATAGGTTGGTTCACAACGCCTGTAAGCAAAGTGTGTCTCTGCCTCTGACCACAGTGAAATAATCAGTAGTTATCTGTCATGTTATCACTGCACTTTTTACACTTTTTAATGATATAGAATGAATGAGTTTATACATTTTTTATACATTTTTCTACCCGAGTTTCTTTGACATTCTTCACCTTTCTATCGTGTTTTCCATGCACACACATCATGTCTATAACTTGCAGCCAACAAACAGTGCATCAAAATGCAAATATAGAATTACTCATCACCTGAGGGGTAATACACAGAATCAAGAGGCTGCACGTTTCAAAACTGGCTAAACATTTGACATTTCACTGTGGTGTTTAACTGTCGTATTGTGTGACTTGATGCTCAATTTGACCTCTTGACCTAGTGACAGCAACAAAATGTGTTGCGTAAGTTGCTATACACTTAATGATGCAGAGCCACATTTGTTTTTTTTACAATAAATAAAAACCTGCCATAGTGAATAAAACTGAGGAGAAAATAATGCCAGGGTGTTATCATTTAAAAGCAAACAACCATGACAAAAAAAAAGGCGATCCATTCATGCTGTTTTCTCCCTTTAAAACTACTATATACATAACTTAAGCAAGTATCAGTTTGTCACTACTTACTATGAAGTTATGACTAATTAGATTTTTTTTATCAGCTAAATGTTAAAACTATTGTCTGCAATGAAGCAAGAGCAAAATCCCATAAATCATGGATGGATCAACTCTGCTTTACTGTCAAAGAAAGACTGTAGTCAGAAACCTGACGGAGCAGTAATGGAATACAATACTGCTCTCTATTGGCAGTCACTCATCATTACAACAACATGCAGCGTCTTACTTCAGATTCTATTTAAAGACTTTTGTCAGGAAGATGAGACATAAATACTGACAACTGGGAGGAAGAATGATTCTGTCATTTTTAATATATAGTTGAATTTAGATTAATTGACTAATTTTTAAATGATAATTAAATAAAAAATGTCAATCATCAGATGCAGTATATTTTTGTTCCATCTTGTGGTTTTGCTAATTTATGACAAATACTGTACATTAATAAACACATTTAATCCGCTTACGAATACATTATAGTGTGTTATAAACCATTTATTAAATGTTTATATAGTGCTTATAATAAATGCTAAATAGGGTTGAAATAAAGTGTTCCCCCTTTTATTGATTTCTTACCTCATACCTCACTCCCTCCTTCACACACACACACACACCTGGAGGACTCCTGCTGTCTGTAGAGGTCTATGATGTTCTCCACCAGCAGGTTCCTCTGCAGACCGTAGACTCCATGGCGGTCCAGCACCACCTCATGGCGGCACGACGGACAGCGAAACCGGCTGCCACTTGTGGCCATGCTGGAGGGGCCGCGGGACTGCCACAGAGGGTTAATTGACTGGATAAAGAGAAAAGAGGGAATTAAAAAAGTATAAAGGGTTTGATAGCTAATGCTGTCAAAAGAAAAAAATGAATCAGTACTGGAGCAGTTCACAATGTTTTTTGTGATTGAACAACATGCAATGCCGAGATTAGACGACAGTACACGGTATTTTTTGTCTTTTGAGATGGTCACCGTGTTAAATTAGATGATCACAAGAGTCATGAATTCTTTCTGTGACATGCGGAGAAACATGGCAGACCACATGTTGGAGCTGCATTATTCATAGGCCGTCTCTTTTCACAATTTATGTGACGCACATAGGCAGTGAAGGAGGTGTCGGGGGCAGCCCCAACACCATTACTCTTTCATCTGGCCATGTTCATAGTTGCTGATAGCTAATATTGTGTAGTCTAATCCCAGCATAAAGTGACATTTTGCAAAGAGATTTAGTTGTATTGATGCTGTATCACTACAATTCACATGCAGCTACATTTGTTTACTGAGTCGCGGCGAGCAAATAACAATGTAATCACCTTAGCAATAAACTGAAGCTCTTTATTGTCCCAGGAGAGACATTTGAGAGACATGCAAATACACAAAACAAATGCAGTAGACTTATGGTCCATCATATATTTATGTTATGGTGTGTTTTTAGCCATATTAGGACAAAAATATCAGTTTGGAACACACTGAGCATATGGTAGAGCATGGAAATGTGTTTGAGAAATTTCTAGAGACATTTTGATCCATTTTTTTGCAGCAAACCTAGGTTCCTGTTGGAATCCATTGTAACTTGTATTTTTGATTCCCATGCCATGAAAATGATCAAATTAACAACCCTGTAAGAGAGACACGATCTCACCTGGAAGATGTCATTGGCACACTTGCGGCAGAGGTTGTGCTGGCAGGGCAGGATGACCACGGGTTTGGAGAACATCTCCAGGCACACTGGGCAGATCAGCTGCTTCTCCAGGTTCTCCATGGAGGCTCCTCTGCCAGCACCGGGTCCAGAACTGCCTGCTGATGGAGGCTTGAAGCCAGGAGCAAAGTTCATCACCTCCAGGGGCGGTGAGTAGAATGTCAAAGAAGGCAGAAGAGGATAACAAGCAGAGAAACAGGAGGAGGGGGGATATTCTAGCTCCTTCTTCTTGAATTCAATTTCCATACAGGTCTGTATTCATCAGTCCTCAAAAGATGTTGGTGTTGCTGATGTTTTTAGTTGTATTTTCTCTCCGTCTTCTGTTCTAGCTTTTACAGTGTCTCTTTCCCCAACTGTCCATCCCTTTTCCCCATGTAAAGACCCTCCCATACCCCCTGTCTCAGTCCCACAGCAGCCGGACTGTTGATATTTTTAGCTGCGCAGTTTGTTCTGGCTTGGGTTACTGTCTAAACTGCGTTCCCCATCCGGGCCACTGGAAAGCCTGGGCGTGGCAGAGGATCACAACAGTGGTCAGTATCAGACTTCACACCATAATGTTTTTATGAATTCTGATACTTAAGAAGGGGTCTTGGCAACATAACCTCTGGCCGTCATGTTTGAAGTCATTAGCACTTCGGCATAAACAGCTAGCTCCATTTCTCAACTCGAACTTCTGTTTGTCACAACAGGATTCAGTACACAGGGAGTTTTTGATGAAGAACTGATACCACTTGTTGGCTTTGCATTGTTTAGCTAGCTAAAACCTAGCTTTCTTCTCACCTTATCTAGTTAGCATCTCCTTTAGCCTTTCTGATCAGTCAAAATCAATACTACTAGTATCTGCTTATCTATTAATATTGGCTGATTTGCTAAATAAGTTTGCTGGCTTGTTTCCAAGCTAACAAAGTCAAAAATCCCTTGTTTGTTTACGTAAACTGTTACGGTTAGAGCAACAGCTTAAAAAAAAAATGGAAGTTATGAAATGTAATCTTATTAAAACATCTGTTAAAACGTCAGATTGAGGTTGACTAAGACAAATAGTGTTGTAAAACATCGATCAACTACACAGTAAATATGTAATGAAACTGAATTATATCCATCATATCAGACTAAACCAGATTCCATTTTGAATGAAACACTGGTCTGACCCTAATCACCTCCACAATTTGACTCAGACACTTTCTGCTACTGACCCTGCCCTCTGACCTTTGTCAACTTCCTGTGAAGCGAGAAGATAGTAGTGAGGTCAGTTCCTAGTGACCAACACACGAGGTATCTGCTAATCAACAAAATGGAGTCAGCTCAGTAGACTAAGCTATTAATGGAATTACTAGACTATTTATAGGGTCTGGAGCGGAGAGCTGCTAAAGAAGAACACACAGCTATTCACGCCTCTCTACTACCAGCTTCTTTTTATGGTTTAGGGTTATCGCTGTGAATAAGTGCCACAAAGACTTAAAACGCAGTTGCTCTGTATGGCTGATTAAACATGATATTCTATATTTTTCTTATTTACGTAAAAAGAACAAAACCAAGTATCATGTGTGTATCAAAGCGTGATACAGCTTATTCCTCTGTGACACAGCGATCCATTGTTGTCCAAAAACTATTAAAAACACATCAGTGAGCCACCGTCCTGCTGCCCCAAATACTCACTAGAGCACCAAATGTGGATTAATCCACAGCTGAAAATAGTCCCCAACAAATGTACTACTTCTTCTTGCCAGCTGTTTTAGGAAATTCAGAAAAATGAAACTATACATTTGTGACCTGTTTTGAAAGATTAACGTCTTCAGTAGGAACAAATGAGCTTGCAGCAGTGCAACAAGGCATTCATACACACACACACACACAAATATACACACACACACACACATACATAAATATATATATACACACACATACATAAATACATATATACACACACATACATACATATACACACACACATACATACATACATATACACACACATACATACATATATATACACACACATACATACATACATATACACACACATACATACATACATATACACAAACATACATACATATATACACACACATACATACATATATACACACACATACATACATACATACATACATACACACACACATACATATATTCATACATACATACACACACATACATACATATATTCATACATATATATTCATACATATATACACACACATACATACACACATACATACATATATACACACATATATACACACACATACATACACACACATACATATATACACACATATAT
>LKNJ01006117.1:0-19800 GCA_002120245.1 Maccullochella peelii | reverse complement strand
TGGGTAGAGAGAGGGTGCAGGGGCTGGTTGGAGAAAGGCCCAAGCTGTCTGCATGGACTGGAAGAATCGTCAAAAATATCTCATGAATCTAAATTCAACGTCATTACAAGTTTCAGCATTAGTATAAACAGCATGTCTTTGTCGGTTAAACCCAACTTGCCTAGGATAAGTAAAGATATGCATTAATAATTCAAACAATCAATGCTATTGTAAGTAATGGGAGGCAGACTAGGTGAGAGAAAACAAAGAACACAACTCCAGGCCACTGAATATTCTGGCTTATGAAACATCTCCAATGGAGCGATAAATATTGCAGAATAATACGCTAAGAGGGTAATAGAGGTTAGGAAGCCTCTATTTGCGATTGGTTCATTTTTGTGTTGGAGTGATTATTAAGTGCATTGCAAGTATGTGTCTGAGAGAGAGAGAGAGAGAGAGAGTGCTGTGTGATTATAAGACAAAATGTGTGTGGTAAAGCATTTCAGCAACCAGAATTCATAGTGAAATGTGTGTATTTCAGAGAAATGAGTCAAAATCAGAGTCAATAACAGGAAAATAGACAGGCATTCACAGCTGCAATAGAGTAATAGAGAGAAAACAGAAAACTGTAGAAACCCAAAGTGAAAGTGTGTGTGTGTGTGTGTGTTGTGTGAGGTGACCACTGTACTGTGTCCTTCCCCTGAAACAATGGCCTACAGTTCCTCTCAAGGCCTGCTAACACTCTGCTGTATGTCTTCATACTGGCTACTGGCCCCAGTGTGTGTCTGTGTGTGTGTGTGTGTGTGTGTGTGTGTGTGGCACAGTTGCAGACAATGACAGCTTGTTTGCTGGGAGGGTGGATGGAGGGATAAACAGAAACAGAGGACAGAAAGAAAGAAGAGTTTGTTTTCAGTGGTCATGTTGGTGCACCGTTTATGTTTTATGTTTGTGACATAGCAGGTGTAGTGAAGAGTCAGTCCAACCCAAGCCAACCGCATCAATTTAACCACCTGGAAACCAGATGAATCTACGAGCTCATGTTTTATTTGCTCAGGCAGATGCGTCTGGTCCCCCTCCCATTCAGATAGATTTCCATCCGACCAGGCCCTAACATGGGGCGACGACTGTACAGAGTAGTGCCGTTGAGGCATTTTCGTAAACAACCAAGATGAAGGTTCTGAATCCGCTATCGCGTCAGTATTAAACGAACTGGACGGTGTATTTTCTCAAATAGAAGAACAAACAACTGCTCTTAAGGCTGTTGTCGATAAGAAAAATGTGTTTGCCGGACATTCGACAGGATTTTCTCAGTGCTACATCACGTTTCGTTGCTCTGATTGGTTATAGGTCTATTAAACTGCGTCCAGAGGCGTTTTGGTCTGCGCCCGCTGATAACGCCCCTTGGAAATCGAAAATGAACTGAGAGGTTCCAGACTAATTTGCATTTGTGAATTGGATTGGCGATGTCAAGCTATCAGTTAAGAGTATCAGATCAAAACCAGTCAAAACTACTTCAGTCACTCATTCAGTCTGTGACGCTGAGCTCTTAGTTGTAAGTGAATTTTGAATGTTCATCAAAGGTTGTGTATCTCAGGCCCTGCCAGGGGGCTTGTGAGAGACAGTCTGTGTAAAGCTTGCTCGGATTTGTTCCAAAGCATCACATGAGCAGAGCCACGCTGCCAAACTAAAATGCATATAGCTGCAATAAATGGATCAAACCGTGATGTGAGTGTCTGATTAATGATCACTGACTGGTGATTGATAATGATGATTATAATTGCATATAATTGCACAGCGCTAAATCTATTTAATTACGGAGTCCTGACATTTTTCACATCAGCAGAAACAACCTTAATGGCAACACACTTGCAGTGCACTGCACACATCAAAACACCTGCACCCATTGTTTTCTATGTCAGTCCACTCGATGGTGGCATCTTGACGCCTGTCATTGCGGGCAGCGGCGAGTCAATGCGTGAGGATGTATTACCGTCCTGTTACTATTTTATCACATTCTGTCCCTAGATCCTGGCTTAAAAGCTGTCTTCAGGGTAAATCCTAGCATACTGTGCTTAACATTCATGCCATGTGGTTGGAATGAGACTGTCATGCTTTGGTGGATTATTTTGCAATCGAAAGTCATTTATTTCTATGAAAAGCTTATGGGTACTATTGTAGGAAAACAAACATGAAGAAATTGTTTTCTGGATACTCAATGGATGTATGTTCGCCTCAGTGAATTACTTATTTAGAAACCATTTCTTATTTACCTTTGTATTTACCACTGCATCAGGAAAAGTTCATGATTTGCTACTGTAGTATCTGGAGGAGTGTGAAGACAGTAGAAAAAGGAAAACGCAACAAACTCATTTTGTTTTTAAGTCTGTGCAGTTTTTTTTCCTTTTTCAACCATTACGTGATAACATACAGAAAAAGTGACTGTCTTAACAGTTTAAAAAGTCTATCCACAATTAATTTGACTTCCACAGATTTGTCTACATTTACATATGTTCTTGAACACTTTGAGTTTTTGTTGAGTTCTAGTTCAGTTTCAGTTGTTATTATTGCTTTGGCTCTAATTACTAACATGAATTAATCTTACAAAATGATTGCTCAGTCAAGCATGTTCCACTAAACTGAATTAAGAGAGAGAAGAGAGAAAGTAAAACAGTGAAAACAGAGACACAGAGGAAAGAAAACACATCACACATTCAACATGTGCCGGTTTCTTTATCTGTTCTTGGGTGATTTTTATTATCATGCCGCATCTGCGATCACACCACTGCTCATCTGAATAGACAGGCCTGTAAAAGGTGTGAAGTGGTCAGTCACATACAAATAATAAGTGTGATGGTCACTGGAAAGAAGATGTTACAGATTTATTTATGACACACAGGCAATATGACTGTCAGGCAACCTGTGAAGTGGAGTGGGTAAAAGAGAAAAATAGCAATAAACAAAGAATAATAAAAGTAATCACACCTGTCTCTCCTTTTTCTCTCCAGTAACAGGACTATGGACCTGAGCCTGCGAGATGCTCTGGGTGGGAGTGGAGGCGGGGCCCCTGCTGAGGCCCTGCTGAAGAGAGACTTTGTGGCCACACTGGAGAAAGAGAGCTATGATGACAAGGTGGGAGAGACAGTCTCCAAGAGCGACTACCGACCCTTGCTGGATGGAAAGGACACCAAGAGCGGTAAGTCGCCATGAGCGTTTATGCAAAGACGTGAAGAGGGACTGATGCTTTTCCCTAATGTGATGTTGATCCCTGTAGGGAAGCTCTCTTTTCTCGAAGAGGTTAGAGTTGAGTCGTCTGGTAGGCATTTAGAAAAATCTACCGTTTGGATATTTTTACATCACTGGGCTTAAATTTAAGTTGGCTAGGTGAAATTGGCCTCCAGTTTCAAGGTGGTAAACCCGCTGAAACAGTCAGTTTCGCTCCACTATGTATGTTTACTGCACCCTGAAAGGTTTTGCACGTTTTAGCCAAATAACTTCTCTGCGTACACCTTCCATGAGTGCCAGTCATTTCCCAAAGCATGTAGCCATATTTTAGCTTTAGAATTAAAAATGTTAACCTTAAAATTCGGTGTTTCACCAACCAAAATACAGGTGAAACTCACTCATAAAACGATCTTTCATCATCTGACTAATTTCCATGACGGAGATACACATTCCTTCTGTGTAGTTCCATGTTTGATTGGCTAGCAGGATAGATGTCCCACCTACGAGTAGTTCTGATTGGGCAGACTCTGCTCAGTGCATTACTGCCTTGCTCCAACTCCTCCAACAGCGCTTCCAAAATGTCCCATTCATGGCAACTAAAACACTCTGTTGTGGATTGAATAGTTTTGCGTGTGTTAGTACTAGAGTGGCAGAGTTACTTCTTTGCTAACTACTTTTTCTTTACAAACTAGTCTGCGGGTCTTCCAGCCCTGATCATTCAACATCTGAGTTTGATGTAGAGGAATGGTGCGTTTGTTTATATCTTCCAATCTGAAGTAAAGAAATCATTTTCGAAGACCATTCAATAAAACTGACAAATAAAACTTCAAATTTATGACAGTAGTCATGTCTGATAATTATTTGTATTTTCTGTTGTGTCTCCAAACGCCACAGCTTATGAATGCAATGCTATGTGGCAGTTGAATGGCGAAGCTCTGTCCTCAGATCTTCACTTCAGCACACGAATGCACCACCAGGAAGGATTCATAGATCACTCCATCATTTTAACACTATTAAAACTCTTAAATTAAGTAACTTTAACAAAAACCAGTGCGGACGTGTGTTTCAGTATGATACATTAGCTATGTTGGCAAAGGCGCTGTGAGATAGTGTACTAAAATAAATGGTCTGAAGGTAGGAAGAAAACGCTTTAAAAAATGATAGCACCAGTTGCATGAATTTGGAAATGGTTGTCAGTAATGAAAGTTGTAAGCACACAGGATTTACTGGGCTGAATGTACAAATCCACTGGTATAGTTCTTTAATGGAATCTCCCATTTGCACTGGTCCACGGTCACGCTGGTTGTGTTGATCTTGATGTGGATGTTTTATGAATATAATCAGATTTTTGTCAGAATCTGTAGGTAAATATTTGATTGTCTGGAGGCTGATGGATCTCACTGGTGAACTGAAATTGTTCAGTTCTTTTTAACGTTTTGATGTCCATGATATCAGTAGCTAGGATAGCTGGAAGAGGAATAGCCCAAGCCGCTCACTTAATTAGCCCCACCTCTTCAGTCTTTACTGGATTAACACAAAATGTCACTGGTCTTTCCCCCGGCACATATACCCATAACCTGTTTGGAATATTTTCTGTGTTCTGTTCCTTCAAACAAAGCAGATAATTCCATTAGTTGTTAGGAAAATTGCCTTAAAAATGATTATTGTGATGAAAGTATTTCATAGTGGCTTTGGAGTTTAGAAACACAGATTTTTAAACGTTTTCTACAATGACATTGCAGAGAGATAAGATAAGCTCTGCGTAAACATACTTACATAACACAAATGAAGTGAATAATGGATGGATGACAGACAGACGGAAAGGGTAGAGCTAGGAGATTAATAGAGAATCGATATAGATAAGAGCAAACTGGAGGGTTTGAGGAAGAGGAGAGCGAAGGATGGAGAATAAGGGAGTCATCCAAGCTGGAGAATTAAATAGAGCAGACACAAAAGCCCTGTAGACACAGAGAAACACGGGTTATTATATAGGAGGGGGATTGTTCAAACTTCAAGGGGAGGGGTGTAATTTGTGCTAACAAGGGACTGTTAGCACAAAGGGTTGTTTTTTCATTGGCTTTTCACTTCACTTCTGTCTTCTAGGGCTCAATGATTTGAGGAAAATATCTAGTTTTCTGACCAATACTGGAATTGTAAATTGAAATTAAACTCCTGTGTTTGTAATGTACAGTTTTCAATAAGATAAATTTGTACCAAGCGTAATTACAGATTTGACTTTTTTGGTACATGAAAATAATCTAATAAAATCACTGTTGCTGGGGACTCAATTTTCAAACCAACCAGTCAAAGAAAATCCAAGAAATCTTAAGTAAACTTAATTTAACTAAAAATATGATTAGCTTAGATTGAGTACAATATTACATAAATTGACATTTTTTTATTTTTTATTTTACTTTCATTATTTTTTCTGGTTAGTCACATCTGAAAATGTAACAAGCTCTAAAAGTTCTGATATCTGACTGACAACCCTTTAGCTGTTTTAGCTAATGTTAGCTTCACAGACTGACGAGACGAGCTACTTCACATCTCTGAATCCCGGTCCCAATTCACAACTTTTAAGGTGATACAATTAAAATGATGACATATATAACGTACTTTAAAGTTGAACTTTATTCTGACAACTGTTCACTATCCACCAGCTCTCAGTCGTTTATGCTTAACTACTGAGCTAACTGCTAGCTGCCGGTCTGAAAATGATATGATGCAATCAGTTTATCTGGAGAAAGACTCTACCGTCCATCGTTGGTCTTTTTTGAAAAGCAAAAAAAACACTTTCTTTTCAAACATTATGATACAGAGTTGTGGTTCTTTGTCTTCATATCCATCTTTGGCCAATGAGCATGCAAAGAGTAACTACAACACAAGTTTCATTTTGTAGTTTGGCCAACTCATCGAATAAATGGTAATTCGCTAATGTGCTAATGTGGCTAAGTTTGCCAGGGACAGTTGTATTTATAGCCACCGAAATCAATGATCACGTAAAACGTATAGCTTGATTATACATGTAGCTTAAAATTTTATTTGTCAAATTATGATTTTTATGTAAAAACAATCAATTATTCAGCTCTTCTATCAGAGACTCTCACTGAAGATCTTTATGTTAACACTAATTATAATGCAGTGATAATTTATTCATATTATTGAATTTAAGAGATCATGTGATTTTGATATTAGTCGTAGTCAACACCAGTCCAGTAATGATCCTGGACTTCTTTTTGTTAGTATCACTGCATAAAGTACAGAAACTACAAGCTTCTACTCAACTCTACTATGTATCAGGGCCATCAGGGATCCTTCTAGGAGTGTGTGTGTGTGTGTGTGTGTGTGTGTGTGTGTGTGTGTGTGTGTGCACACTTCAAAGATTAAGTGTAATTGCTTCGACACTTTGGCCAGCACTGTCTAGACTTAAATTAGCTGTAGGACTGTGTTTCTTTGTCTTTATCTCTCAGGCTTCTTCTCTTTATTTGTCTTTGTTTTTTAGGCCTCATCATCATTCATTCTGTCTGCATTTCTTTTTTCCTAGCAACATTTTTGGTTTTGCTTTCTTTTTCTTTCAGTCTCTGCTCCCCCGTTCTGTCTTTTTTGCTTTCTTTTTCTTTCAGTCTCTGTTCCACCCGATCTCTCTGTCTTTCTCTCTTACTGTCATTGTTAAGCTGTGTCAGCCTGGAGACAGCGCTGTATTAGCATCATTACCATCACCACACACACACACAAAATTAGCACCCTGCCAGTGGCACCGTCTGGTCCAATGAGTTGAATGTTAACCTGTCTAGCTGTCAGTGACTACGTTTACATGCAGACTAATTTTCCACTATTATTCTGAATATCAGAATATTCAGAAAATTGTATATAGTATTAGTATTAATATTCATTTTCATTAGCAATGTAAACAGTTTAGTAGGAATTAGGGTTGTCCCTGACTAAGAATTTACATAGGTCTCTGAACTTATGAGACATACTGCTTTTAAACTGTCCATGGGAAGAATGAACATGTAAGAGTGTGTCCATTCTTGATTAAAAGCTCTGTTTTTGCTGTCTACTTTTCTCTTTTTAGAGCACGCCATGTGAAATTACTTTTCTCTGATTCACTTATTTCCCCGACTTTTGTCTCTCATCTCGTCTTTCCCTGTGTATGTAACTCGTCTCTCCCCTGCGTGTGTGTCGAGCTCAACTCACCGACTCGAGTTGCAATAGTCTCGGAATGCACAGATTTGATTGGCTGAATAGCATCAGGTGAGATGACTTACAGCCCATGCAATTGGTCTGTGAGTTTCCTGATCGGCTAAACCAGTGCTGTAAAGGCTAGAAAAGCTGCGCCATTGGGAGAAACCAAGCAATTCTATGTAAAATCAGACATTCAGCACCCCATTATAGCCCGAATGGAATGATCCTTTGTTTCATAACCACATTTTCCAGCCACTGCGGTGATTTGACTGCGAGTTTGGCCGTCGAATTAGGTCCCCTAGTAGGAATATTGTCTGTTTTGGAATAAGGGCAAAATCCGGAATATTTTGTGCGTGTAAATGTAGTAAATGTTTGACACACAACAGTCCAGAGCTGGAGGGAACCAGAGTTTGGCAGCAACTCTAATCCATTAAACTTGTAGATGGGCATGTTGATCACATTCTCTAGTAATATAGTGCTTAACTTCCATATAGTTGGGTGACGGGAGACGGAATAAAAACAAAATCGAAGCAGCAGAGTCCAAGATATTTTGTCCCTAGTATGTGTCAAGATCCAAAAATGCTGGATCCTACGTTTCCCATAATGCAACTCGATAGGATTTTTATTTACCATTACCAGTTATTTACACCATGACATAATCAGGGTTATTTTTCAGACTTTTGAAAGCTCCCTCCAAAGCCACATAAAACATACAACTTTTTTTAACAGGCTGAGTAATACGCTTCACGACGAGGAAACTGAACTTCATGAGTAAAACTGGTGACGTGCACCTTTTAACTCAAGGCTTGCTTATTATCTTTTTCCAAAGCTTTTAAGTACATGTCATGGTCTTGGTCAGTGGATGGTGTTGACTCAGTTGTCATGGAGATACAATGTATTCTTCTATTTATTTCCTAAAAGATTGCCCTATATGTTTTATTTGTGAATATTAAAAAAATGTCTGTTGTGACTCTTTTTGTGTTTGTGTCACTTTGTATGGAAAGTATATTATAGTGACTTTGTAGATCGATAAATAGATTGATGATGGATTCTTTATTGTCTACAAAGGGAAATTCATTTTGTTCAGGTCATTACCGTACAACAAGACAATAAACAAATAAATAAGATAAACACCACAGTAAAAAACAGGACATATGAATCTAAAAGGCAAGATTTTTAAAAGAAAAGCAATGCCTTCTACTACTAACTTGTTGAACTTGTATCCCATTTTTTCCTTCAATATAACTTTTATTAGACCTAGTAAACATGCTTTGTCGAAGCTACTCAACACTGAGTTGAGGCTACCTTCTCATGTGGTACTGTATAGGGGCTGTTTGATTTGTATAGTAGCTGGTAATGCATTAGACAAGCATCCATTACTTTTATAGCACACCAACATGCAAAGTGACAGTTTTGTTTTTAACGGTTAAGACTAAAGGCCTGAACAAGTTACTCAGTGTTACCGAGTCGGCCTGTATCCACACCACGCCCATCGCTTTGATATTTTTCACATTAAAGTGAGACAGTGTAACTTTTGAAAGAATAAATAACACATTCTTCCTCTTACAAATGAAATGTTTAATTCAGTTAAAAACACTGTTGCTCAATCCAGTACACTCAAAGGTTTTGCTGGTACAACCTTACAGGTCTTGTATGACCACTAGCTTATGGTGGCTGATGTTAGTCATTTTTTTGAATATTGCTGTATAACTCACATTACTGAGTCACTTCGCTGACTTTATGACTCTTCTCCACTTTGAGCTATTGTTACATTACTTTTGCATTTTAGCTAAATGCTAACTTAGATTGCATGGAGCTTTGTGATCTAAAAGCATATATAAATATGATGTTTGATCCCTATCCATGGTATTCAAAGATTTATTTTTCATCTATATATATGCAATGATACAATATACTCTCTTCCCCAAATCTGTCCGTTGTCATACAGTAAGTATTTAAAAGTAACGAATGGATTTGATGCAGAGCGTAGTGTGTCATGCTTCACTGTAATGATCAAGCTGTGCCCAAGTTTCTGTGGAGATGATTATTATGCCACATTAATATGACATTTAAAGACATGGCTACATGGCTCTTGATATCACCTCACATGACCATGATGTGAAAAAAATAAAACTTCCACAGCTAATCAAACGTGATGTATTATGTTTATATACATTACTAATACAGCCTCAAAATCCTTCCCAGTTCATCATGTTAATGAGATGGCATAAAGGTTATGGATGGAACACAGATGGCGACATAGATCCGGAGATAGATGAGATCTTGTTGATTGGTTTGATATTTATAATGCTAAACACAAACTGAGTTGTGTGTATGTTTTTTTAAATTCTTTATGATAAACCATCAGTCTGTCGTATCATCTCACGTAGTCTTTGACATGCCTATGCACAGCTGGTATGATGATGATAACCAAAAGCAGGCACACATGCTCCGGCTGTGGCTCTGTGTGTGTGTGTGCGTGTGTATGTGTGTGTGTGTGTGTGACTATTTAAAATGCTGGTGACTATAGACTTATAGGCTACATTCTGTATGCGCCATATCAGTATTCCTGTACAATACTGAGGAAGAGACTGGGTGCTGATGTTTTACCACAGTGTTTCTCAAATGGTTCATATCACAGATCCTCAAATACGCATTTCATCACAAACTCACATGTGATAAGATTTTAACCCAGGGACCAGTATGGGACCCCTCAAGGATTCTTTCTGGGCCCTCTTTTTTTCTGTGCAGGCTGCTATATGCAAAAAAATCAAGTTTAAATTTGAACTAAACGTAATACTTCATTACACAATGAGAAATATATAGAATTTCTTCATTGTGTAACAAAATAATCTAAGCTCAAAGGTCCACTTACCAGTTTTTCAGAGCCTTCAAACGCATGGCCCCAGGTTCGCATCTTTGTCACCTTTTTCACCCCTGATGAGTTTGCATCCCTGTCCATGAGTCCAAAAGTGGGTGGTCTCTTAGCAGTTAGGGTGTTGTGTCACAACTCTTTCAGGTCATATTGGTGTGATAGAGCTGAATTTTGCCAAGAGTGGAGTTTTTATTTTTCCTGCAGAATTTGTTCAGGGCAACATCCAGCTTGGAGAACCAATTCCTTCCATCAATTCAAAGATGGAAGGACAGAGAGTACTGCTAACGGATAGTTCATTTCAGATCAAATGCTATTTGTTCAAATGCACAGAGCTGGCACAGCTGCCTTATGTAACTCTGTAAGTTTACATCAGATCAAATCCTGCTCAGACTTCAAATTGGCAAACTCAAGGATGTGTTATCCACAGTCTACTGTCAAACTTAAATGAATAATAAATGTATATGTTGTAGCAAATGTAGCAGTATGGACTTTGATATCTATGTGTTGGCCCTGGCAGTACAACAGTAATGATTACAATAATATGACATGAAAGCAGGTGAAACAAGTTCTATATTAATATAAAATATTTCTGACACAATGCAGTTGGATGGTCAGGGTACATGCCAGAATCACTACCAATCAACGAGATCTATAGTCTGAGACAAGGGAGTCCCTTTTTTAACAGCTATATCTCTGCTTTTCTTTTTCATCTGTCCCTGACTCTTTTTTATGTTTTTCATCCTCTGTCTCTTCCTTTTGTGTTTCTTGTGTTTTACTCGTCCCTTCTCTCTCCCTCTGTCTCTTTATTTCTTCTTTTTATCCTTTTTTTTGTCTTGTACCTTGTTTATCTTTGTCTCTTGAATTCTATAGTGTGCTTTTCCTTTCATTTCAGTGTTAATAATATGGAAGCTCAGTTTTGATTAAGTACAGTTTGGCTGTAATAAACCTGACTCCTGCTATGTGAACTGAATGGGAGACCAAAAGCTCATCTGTCCGCAATATCAGTAAGGGCAAACCTTTAATTCTGCCTCGTTTTTCTTCCTCGAGCTCCTCTTGCACGGCACCTACAGTACTGCTCTTTGAAAAAAATCAAGCAGTTTCTTTTTCTGTGTGAGTTTAAACTAGTTAAGTAGAATTTTGAGATAAGACATAAAGATCTGTCAACCCTAGAGGTATACCATAAAGGATACTAATAGGAACAAAACTGTTATTGTTGTGACTGCTAAAGTGCAAAAATGATTCTTCTTCTGGTGTTTTTGGTGGTTTCCAAACAGCTTCGGGAGCATTACCACCACCCTCAGGACTGGAGTGGGGCTTACCCCAATGTACATGAAGCCCAGGAAAACCAATATGAATGCAAGTTTATTATTTGGCATCTGGATTTTATACGATACGAGACACCTGAAATGACAAGTGTACTGTAAATGGGCCCTCAGTTACAGTAAGATTGGCATGAACGTGATGCCACCATCCCTGGAATAAACATGTGGCTTTTTAAAGTTTGTGTGCATTTAAAAGGATGGCATTTAGTACAGGTATCCAAATGTACCTCTTGCACAAACCTTATAAATGTGATGTCTCTTTTTACAAATTGCTGTGCACATCATGTCCTCTCAATAACAGTCGTGTTTATTTGAACCACAGTTATAACTACACGGTTGATAGGGTTGTTGCTCTATGAATGACTCACTATTGGCTGAGTGCTGAGATTTCAAAACTCACTTTTTGTTTAAGATTTGGACTGTGGTTGGGGTTAGAGTCGAACAAAAAGGGAGCCAAGAAATCTCCTTCTTATCAAATAGTTCTTGTCTGTATTTGAGTCCTTAAAGTTTTCTTTTCTTGAAACAAGTGAAAATATCTGCCAGTACAATAAGAATATTTCGACTTGTTTCCAATGCATGTCAACTATATTTTACTTTTTTTATAAAATAATTTTCCCTGATTCCCCTGAGTGTAGCATATTGGGTCTGGTGTTATTATTACTTTTAAACATTCACTGTAGTCAAAAAGCTGTCATTTGAGAGTGCAAAGAAAGCATGTGAGAGGTTTTAAAGACAGAGTGTAGCAGCTGTAATTGCTGTCTGGAATTTGTGCTAGAAAAATATTTAAGAAAAACATTTTTTAATGACAAATTCACATAACTTTGACATGTGTAAATCATACAGTGTGAATGTGAATACGTTTTGCTCCACACGCACTACAGCAATTGTAGTTAAAATGTGTAAATTTCACGTGTACAAATGAATTCATGGTACAGTAATGCCAGACAAAAATGGCTCTTTAACTTAATTTATTGGTATTGAGTAGCACTTAATAGTAATTTATTTAATGAGTTTAGTTTTTCACGTTTCCTCATTTTTAAACTTCTATTGACCTTGGATTTAAGATCACCCGGGTTTAAATTAAACCAGAGTGAAATCTATTTGACTGTGGGCTTATAGCAGCACAAGAAAGGTAAAGTTATACTGCAGTCTGTTAGTGTTTCTATCAAGCTGGGAAGGAGCTGTGTTTGCTGAGGCATGATAACACATCTCTGCAGTGTGTGTACTTTCACTGTACGCATGTGTGATGGAGGTGAGAGAGAGAGAGAGAGAGAGGAGGCAAGTATTCTGTGTGTGTGTGTGTGTGTGTGTGAGAGAGAGAGAGAGAGAGAGAGAGACCAGCAAACACACAGTCATGCTGCAGTAGCATGTAAATGTGTGTGTATCTGAGGCATTGTATTTTGTTTTCCTGAGTGCATGGGTCTGCATTTGTATCTGTACTGTATTTATAGTACTGCAGTACAGTGTAGCATCAGTACCAGTAGCTTCACACACATGCAGTTCTGGTGAGGTCATCACACACACACACATACACACACGCCTTGGCTGTCACTGCCAATAGCTAGGACATGTGTGTGAGTGTGCTGAGCTCAGCAGATATGTTGAAGTGAGTATGATGTAAGTGAAGCTTTTGCAGCACTCCTGGAGTACAACTCTGACAGACAGACAGACAGACAGACCGACAGACAGATGAGCCCATCCGACATCCTGAACGAGTGAGACAAGCTGTGTAGATTTTAAGCTACAATGGTTTATTCTTTTAACTTATGACTTGTAGTATCAGTTATAATGTGAAAGCTTGAGGTCAAGTAGAATCAAAGGATAATTCTGTTTATAACAACTTATTTTGTGTTAGTTATGATAACTTTGTACTCACCAAACTAATTGCTGAGATCTGGGAATATATATGGCAACATCACTACATCAAAGTCTGACTGGGCTAAAAACACAGGCAGTCAGACAGAGCCGCTGGTAACGTTAGCATTAGCAAGCCTGATAAGCACCTGTGGAAAAACAACATCGAACATGAAGGAGATGTATACCTCTTCAGTAACAGCAAACACAACACATGAGCCCACTGATAACCGCTCTATTCAGAGCTTGACAAGATGTTTAGGGCTGATGAACAGTAATGTGAAACTGTCACGTCCCGTTAGTCCTTGCGTGTGTTTTATTTTGAAATCACTTCCTGTCTTGTTGTTTCAGTTCCTGCCCTCGTGTCTACTTGATTAGCCACACCTGCTCCCCAGTACGCACCTGCCCCTGATTCCCTCATCAGTCACTTCCCTACTTAGACCGGTTCCCTTCCTTTGTTCACTGCCAGGTTGTCTTGTGTTCTCAGCTGAGCTTTCAAGCTTTTAGAGCTGCTAGCTCAGCTACAACACAGGTAGCCACACAGTGACTCTCAAAGGGCCATAATTGTGCTTCTAGTGACGGTCAAAGCTCCACCAGACTCCCTGTCTTTCCAGCGGGAAACGGGGAGACTGACAGTAACTGCTCATGGCTGGTTAGTTTTGACTACCAGCTCTGTCCATGCTACACTGATGTCATACATCTGTTTCTCCCTTACTTTCTCTTGCTCTTTTAGATCATTATGTTCTGCCTCATTCATTTGATTTCTAATAAAGGGTGCTCACTTCCCCTCCTTTATCTCTTTCCACCTCACATCACCCCTTACCCCCTTCTGTCTTATACCAGTCTGATTTATTTTCAGTGTCAAAGTAGTATTAGCCTGATAGTGGTAAAAAATTGCATGGTAACACTGGCCAAGGAGACACCCAAACTTATTGATTTCTGTTTGAAACAGTTTGTTTAGGAAAATGGGAAATGTGCTCAAAGCTGGGTGATGTAGGGACGACTTGCGAGCTAACGGCTAGCACACTAGCTAGGTAAGAATGCTAGGGCTGTCAACATATTGGTCACAATAGCTCTGTGCGCTAACTAGCTTACCAACAGTTGATTTTGCTGTGAAATGTTGCTATTTCAAATGCTGGCAAGACCGAGCTTTAATACTGGCGATATTCTGTGTTTTTTTAATTGTCAACCAAAACCAACAATGAATTGAGTCATGGTATGAAAAAGTAAGAAAAACAAATGTTTAAATCATCATATTCCAGTTTTGCAAATATCTGCTGACTATTTGAGGGCATCTTCTCAAGTGGCCTGTAGCTAAAAGGGTAAGGCAGGCGAAATTATATATTTCTTTATTGTCAACAAATCCCATTGAATTGATCCCAGCAACAATTATTGTCTTGAGTATCGAAATATATTTTATTTCTCCATTGTTGTCCAAAAACTATTAAAAACACATCAATGAGCCACACGGTTGCACTGGGTAACATGTTCATTCTTTACCATGAACACACACACTGTAGTTATTTACACTCAGTCCCACATACACCGTCCTGCTGCCCCAAATAGTGGAATAATCTGCTGCTAAAAGTAGTCCCCAACAAATGCAATGTTTCCTCCTGTTTGTGTAACGTCTGCTAAAAACTACAGTGACCAGCTGTTTAAGAAAATTGCTGAACCTTTTTTAAAAATGAAACTGTGTATCTGTGACCCATTTTTTAAGATTTACATTTTCAGTAGGAACCAGTGGGCATCAGGCTGAGTGCCACAAACAGGGTAGGAAAGTCAGAAAGTATTGAGAGACAGACTAACACATTGTTGGTTTTGGTCTTGTCATAGGATGTGTTAGAATAGAGCCAGCTTTAACCTTTAGAATGTAATTGATTTGTTTTTAGCATCAACAATACCACAGTTGATTGAGGCTTCCAGTCAAGTCAAAGTTTATTTTAGCCCAGTATCACAAAGTATGTCTCAAAAGCCTGTACATGAAATAAAACAATAATGAGGAACATTAAGTGAGATAAACTGCATATAAAACATTATAAAAGAAATATTTGAAATATTTAAAAATATATAAAAAGTGAGGTAGAATACAACAATACACTAAATGCACATAAAACTCAGATAAATACAGATAAAAACACACATATACAAAAATGTGTAGCATGCAGTACATATACTAGTCACCTCCACTATGTATCTGTTTACAGCAGTTACACCTACATCAAACAATTCATGTGACAATAATTGATTGATTGATAGGTCCTTTAATTGAAAAACATTTTTACTAAGTTCTTTATGCTCACAAATAGCTCAATGCTTCCATTCTCTGTCTGCCTATCTTCCTTCCCTCCCTCGTTCTCTCTCCCTTTTCCTTCCCTCTACTATCCACTGCCTTCCTCACCCCTCCCCTCTCGCCCTCACTCTAAGTGCTTGTCTCTCTCCAGAGATAGTGACAGCTGTGACTGAGGTTGGGATGCTGTAGTTTGACACTAACCTCCACTGTCCTTGGCTTGGATTGAAACAGAGCTAGAAAGACTTTTAGCATTAGCAACATACACACGCCAATATTAGCTGCATGAAACTGGGTGCAGGGCACAGGCCAAGGACAACGTGAGAGCATCAGGAGACTATGATGGCGAAAAATGGGATTTCACCATGGTTTTTCATGGTTTTTCTGTTTTGTTTTTAACATATCTTGGGGGAAAATGTCTAAACAACGGGGGTGGGGGGTGTTCAATTAGACAGAATTAGCTATACTGCTCCAGCCTCCCTGGAGCCTGGAGCAGTTAGTGAATGGGTAGAATGAATGTTGGTAGAAAGAAGAGCAGGAATTATTCAGACAGTTTCTCCAGTGATTTTATCTGAACCGGCTGAAATACCTTTAAATTCACAATAACATTATCTAGGACCATGGATTGGTCTCCTCATGTCTGTTACAGCTTCTTTGAGTATTGATATGTTCATACTATACGTCATTTATCAGAGTATGACTGAACTATAACGTGCCTTGTGCCTTTTCAGCAGGCTTATTACACTAATTAGCCAAATGGTTCCTCTACAAAGGTCAAAACTGCAGCATTCATGGGGGATAATGAGTTTACTGTTGCCTTGTGACAAATGGCAGTAACAGACAGAAAAAACAATACCAATGATGGAGGTGAGGACCAAAATAGAAATTATTACAAAACAAAACATTTATAGTACTATATAGAACTATTTCATATTGACCTTGTTGCCAAACTGTAACTGACCCATAAAATGTTTATCTAAATATAGAGGCAGCAGGATTGCCCAGAGCCTGACTGCCATCATCTGGAAGCTGTACTCTTGCTGTGAACTGAAGTGCAAGTGGGTTCAGTCTTGGTACCCCTACAGTATATGGTCCGTCATCCCGAAGTGCACTTCAGCAAGCCCCAAAACAGCTCCAAAGCCGCTGCACAGCAGACAGCCCTGCACTTTGACTTCTGAGAAGAAATGTATGAGTTGGAGGTTGTGTCAGCACCCTTAAAGGTGTACTGCAACAATTTAAATGTTGCATTTCTATTAAGTTGGAGGACTTGTGAGAGACAGATTTGAAAAAAAAGAATGGTTCAAATTGATGAAGCAGTAGTACCCATATCCTGACTTTTAGCCTCTTGTATGGTTGAAGCTTCAGAAACGATTTTCCCCATAATGCTAGACAGGATATTTTCATTAGACCTGCCCAGCCTGGTAAATTCCCATTTCTTTCAAACTCCAAACCTCCAGTATGTAACGCAGGCTCTGTTAAAAATATTGTAGTTTCCAAGCCCAAGCTAAGATAACCCCTGATGACATCATCAGGGGTTATCTTAGCTTAGTTATAGACTTGACAAAGCTCCTCCAGAGCCACAGAGGACATTATACAACTCCAGGCTGAGTATTACTCATTATGAGTTCCCCTTTAAAATGAACGTGCACTTTTCAACTTACTGTACTTTTCAGTCAGGTTAGCAATGTGAGTGGCTGTATGAGAAAGGTCGCACAGGCAGCTAACAACTAGGACAACTTTCTCACTCAGAGGGACACTTTTAAACATTACAAAATACATGACACCAATCTACTATCCAAATTAAACTAGTCTGTGAGGCTTCAGGAAAGACATTTGTCCCAGAGCACATGCTTTATTGTCAGATATGGTGTTACAAGTATAAAATGCATCCATTCTGAAATATTTATATGTGTACATGTAGAATTAGTGGCACACTGACTCACATGCCTTGTACCTGTGAAGACAACCTTTTCAGATGCACTTTGGTCTTCTGTCCTAACCATTCACCCTTTGAAAAGCACACACACAACCCATGTCTCAAGGTTTATCAGTGTTTTCCCTAGGGTACTGAACAGTTTGATCCGTTTCCGCCAATACAACAATAATGACAGGAGAAGTCAAACACTATTAGCTGTTGCCACATTACAAACAAGTTTAGGTTAGCTAATCAAATCATAACAGAAAACATGGCCTAGTAAATACCCACACCATTTAGGCATATGCCTAATGTTACATTCATTAATAAACCGTGAATTTGATCTGATATTTGCTACTGATGTTTCGACCCCGGGACGACCCCCAATACGCCCACAAGCTGGGAAATTTTGACAGTGGACTGATGCAACGTTATGGTTAGTTGGCACAGTGTGGAATTTAATGTTTTTGGATAATAGACTTTAGTGGTCCTTATATCTGAGATATCTGAGCATCCTTTTGATATATACTGTGTGTTCTATCTCTCTGACTATGCAGTTAGCTAAATAACAGACTTTCCATAAAGACAAAGAGGGCACCCCCTTTGATAAAGAGGAGTGGCCTACCTTTCAGCTGTTCCGCATCGTCTCTACGTCTTGAATACGCTGAACTTAGTTGTAATAGGTAGTGAGTGAGACCGGCAGTGGAGCTTTCGTTGCTAAACGGTGGAAATGTCTGGGCGTGTTCGATCTATAATTGTCGCTCGTCCCCAACTCTGATTGCTTAAAGTAGAGATAGCAAGTTTATTGTGTTTGGGGAGAATTTTTATATAGCAGCGGTGCTACGCCCCTGTTAGATGCATATAGGGGAAACACTGCTCATACTTCTTTTTTCATCCATGTTCCTTCCCTTCTGTACCAATTGAAGATGATGTAACAAGATGAGCTAAAATGGAAGGTCAACTTTACATCTTACCAAACACTGCAGTGTGCTGCGCAATGACCGTGTCATGCACAGTGGTGAGCCCATCAAACTGTATTTCTTCAAACTACGCAATGAAAGCTATTTTTGTGGTGTTTCCCCACTTGTATATTTTGACTTGTTTCTCCTGGCAGTGTGTTTAAAAGAGCTTCCAGTCCAGTGATGCAGAAATGCCATAAAAATCATGTTTGAAAAAAAGAAGTTGTTGACCTTGAGGCTTGATACTGGCTGCTGTCCTCAGAGGACTGTCTGGGTTCTGACTGTGCCTGCATGCTGCGTGTGTGTGTGTGTGTGTTTGTGTGTGTGTTTATGGGGGTGTCTGAGAGAGAGAAAGAGAGAAACAGAACAAGAGCAAAAAGTAAAGGGGCCCTAACAGAACAAACTTTTTACATGCATTGCAAAGCACCTCATGCATCCAGAATATGACTTATTCATTCATTCATTTACAGTGAGACTATGTGCCTTTAATGCTATATGTACACTATATGGACAAAAGTATTGGGCCACTCCTCTTAATCATTGAATTCAGGTGTTTCATTCAGTCCCATTGCCATAGGTGCATAAAATCAAGCACCTAGCCATGCAGTCTGCCTTAACAGACATTTGTGAAAGAATGGGTCGTTCTAAAGAGCTCACTGAATTCGAACGTGGTACTGTAATAGGATGCCACTGTTGCAACAAGTCAGTTTGTGAAATTTCTTCTCTCCTAGATATCCCACGATCAACTGTAAGTGGTATTATTGCAAAGTGGAAACGTTTAGGAACCACAGCAACTCAGCCACGAAGTGGCAGACCACGTAAAGTTACAGAGCGGGGTCGCCGAGTGCTGAGGCGCATAGTGCGTAGAAGTCGCCAAAGCTCTGCTGACTCAATAACTGCAGAGTTCCAAACCAGCTCTGGCATTAATGTCAGCACCAAAACTGTGCGCCGGGAGCTTCATGGCATGGGTTTCCATGGCCGAGCAGCTGCATGCAAGCCTTACATCACCAAGAACAATGCCAAGCGTCGGATGGAGTGGTGTAAAGCACGCCACCACTGGACTCTGGAGCAGGGGAAATGTGTTCTGTGGAGTGACGAATCACGCTTCTCTATCTGGCAGCCTGATGGACGAGTCTGGGTTTGGCGAATGCCAGGAGAACATTACCTGCCTGACTGCATTATGCCAACTGTAAAGTTCG
>LKNJ01006116.1:0-32039 GCA_002120245.1 Maccullochella peelii | reverse complement strand
GGAGCACGGTACACTATAACAAATAGAATTGGTTGTAGTGTTTTCCAGGTTGGGTGTGAAAGACTAAGAACAAGGCTTTTGAACGAGTTATAATTTAGTTTAGATTTAGGGTTGATTAATAGGCTTTAGTCGAAGATGGCTGCAACTCCACCTCCTCAGCCTGTGCCTCGAGGAATGTGAGTATTAATGTGACTGGGGGGGTGGATTCATTTAGGCTAACATATTCATCATGACACAGCCAGGTTTCAGTAAGACAAAATAAATCAATATGATAATCTGATATTAGATCGTTTACTAGTATAGCTTTAGATGACAGAGATCTGATGTTTAAGAGTCTACATTTAATTCTCCTATTTTGTTGCACTGTTGCAGTGGTGGTTTTCATTTTTGGGTTTTTTTTTATGTATAACTCCTCCTCTGTTTACTTTTGATTTGAAGAATTTAAGTGGTCGGGGGGCAGACACCCTCTCTATGGAACCCTCTCTCTTACCACTGTACGTCATGTACAAACTGTCCTCAATGTGTTGACATTCAGTCTACAATGAAGAAAAAACAGTTCACTACCAAGAACTGTTGTTGCTGCTGCTCCTCCATGTATTTTTGTAACATTGTCAAAAGAGCTTAGCAAAGCAGTTTGGGGCCAAATTGTTCCCCTGATTGCAAAAAACTCTCCCAGCATCAAATTGCAGGACAACTGAAAATTTCCAGTGGGGCAGTACAACATACTGTACGCTCGGTAGATGTTCACAAACAAGTCATTCATTCAGTCATTCATTCAGAGTTAGAGCAGGCAGACTTAAAATGTCTGAAGACCAGTATGAATGTGACATACAAAGCCAAGAGTATTGACAATGGTTAAATTGGACTAAAATCACTGTTCAAGACTGAAACAAAATTTTGTTAACAGGAGAATCAACGTTATGAGAATCATTTAGTTTTTTCTGGCCTTTCTGATTTTCACATGATCAGCTCCACATTAAGCAAAGAGAAGTAACACTTCATTTTGTAGAGGTATGCCTTTTCTTCTGGCTTTACGTGGAGTAGAAGAGTATTCATTTCCCAGTGGGACAATGAGACTAAATAAGTATCTGAATTACAGCATGTGCTGGTGTGCATGTATATATACTCAATGCTTTGAACACCAACACCAACTGTTTAGATGACTCAGGTGGTAAAGACAGAGACTGGCACTTGTGTATGCAGAGGTATGAATGACTGGGTTATTGTTCCATGTAAAGAAGATATGCGCAGGTTATAGGTTAAGACTTATAACCTAGAATGCTGCTGTTCATCTTAAAATATTCACGAATAGCAAACTGTGTGTTTCTGAATATTTACCTTCATTTTTGTTTCTTTTTCCTTCCTGGGAATATTTTATTAAAATCACCCCCTTTTCCTACAGCATAGGTCATTAGGCCTCTAAAATAGCTTAATCCTACAAAACCAGCTGGTCCAGATAATTTAGAGCCTGACTTTTTAAAATTGGCATCAGAATGTATAGTTGAACCACTGTGTCACATTTTTAATCCTACCTTGTCAGTAATTAAAATCCCCAAGGACTGGAAAACTGCCTTTGATATTCCCCTATTGAAAGGAGGTGACCCAACTATCTTAAATAACTACAGACCAATCTCCACAGAGCCATGCCTCTAAGCATGGCTAAAAATCACAGACTGATCATTTATTATTATTATTATTATTGTTATATGAAGTAACTTCAACTGTGTTTTATCTTTACTTGCATCTGTGTTCTTTTGGTACCACTAGAACTGCTCCTACTGTAGACCTTAAAGTTAAAAATCTGTGTACCATACATTGCCACCCAGTCAACCAGCCATTAATCAAGTGTAAGGTCTAGAAATGCATCTTCAACCAAACATGTATCCCAGCAAGTTCCATCCACTTACGTATTTGATCTATCAGCAGTTTTTTTCCCCAAGAAGCCTCTGTGGACTTCTTGTATTGCAGTGATTTGTGTTGTAGAACTAGATTAGCTCCATTCTAAAGGTCATGTTAGTTTTGTTGAGCACAATGTTGTAATGTAAGTAATTAAAGTAAGTAATTTCCAAGATCTGGGAACATGGTGACGTCACTGAAAAGAAGTCCAATGGGTCAAGCCAGACGAACCGTCAGACGATCAAACAGCTTGTAACCAAACCAGCAGTTTACCCAGATGATCTAAACCCCTTTATTAGGAGGTCAAACCCAAAGTGAACACACCTGACATGTTGCTAATTATCAGTCATTGAACAAGAAAACTGTGTGCACACAACTACAGTAAGTAGAGTAGGTCAAAGTTGAAGCAGGAAGTGTGTCTGCAAACTGTGATGGATGTTTACAACTGACAGTTTGGATAACAATTTTACCATTGACCTTATTTTTCTCTTCCAAATAATTACTAAAATATGCAAATATATGTATGAGACTAGAAATATAATTAATAGGTTATCCATACACAATTAACAGTCGCCTGCTTCATTTGTGGTTGCATGAAGGTACGGTACCAGTGTTGTTTTTGCCTTAAGGAAATGTTATCAACATGGAATTTCTGTTGGATTAATTGAAACTGTTTGAATCAACAAGTCCTCCAAATGAAATTACAAAATACACTGTTTGTAACTGCCCTCTAGAACGACAAATAGAAGAGTTTTCTGATCTGAAACCTCTATCAGCAGGACGAACATCATTTGCCTGTACCTTCCAAAACTGTTAAAAATCTGTTTTATGATGTGACAATTGTCTGGTTAAGGTTTGGTTAGGTTTAGACATAAAAACACTTTAGATTAGGTGAAGGGAAACATCGGAGTTTGGGTTAAAATTACTACTTTGTTAAAGTTAAGGAATCTTCGTCGTCATGGTCACAATAATCAACACATGGTTAAAGTATGGAAACAACTGTGGTCATGCTTTAAAAAAACGTTGACTGTCGGTTGGAAATGGGAAATGAACAGCAATATCTTGTGTTAAAGTCTGATATTTTGTTGAGCCATCCATCCACCCTGACCTCCTCCCTACACTGATATATTACTCTATAACTACTACTGGAGGGACAGGAGGCCCCCTGTCCCGGTTATCATCCAGAGAGAGGAAGTGGAGAGGGTGGACTCATACATACCTTGAGGTCCAAATCAACAAAAACCTGTACTGGTCTTACAATGCTGATGCCCTCTTCAGGAAGGGACAGAGCAGACTGTTCCTCCTGAGGAGGCTCAGATCCTTCAGTGTGTGCAACAGGCTCCTGAAGACCTTCTACCAGTCTGTAGTAGCCAGTGCACTGTTCTTTGCTATGGTGTGTTGGGGTGGTGGCATCAGGGCTGTTGAGGCCAGCAGACTGAGCAAGCTGGTGAGGAAGACCAGCTCTGAGGTCGGGCTGGAACTGGACAGTCTGGAGTCAGTGGCAGAGAGGAGGATGAAGGACAAGATCAAAGCTATCCTGGAAAACCCCTCTCACCCCCTTACCAATGAGCTGTGGCAGATGGGCAGCTCTTTCAGACACTGGATCATCCCACCCAGGTGTAAAACAGAGTACTTCAGGTGCTCAATTTGTACCTGCTGCCATCAGACTGTAAAACAGCAGTGATGACCACAGTTTATACCAACACTCGCTCTCTTCACATGCGGGCATTGTTTCCTATTAGATGATGAGAGGTCATATATTTGGATTTACATAAGGCTTGTATTTATATTGTTATGTACAGAAGATTTATGAAGAATCTAAAGTTTTGATGCAAACTAAAAAGGAAAAATGGGCAGCTGACTTCTTTTTAGCAATGTCACTGTGGTCCCAGATCTCAGTTATAACTTGGTGTTATAACTGAGCCAAAACTGGCCAATGTCACTGATTTTTCAGGCAGACTGATAATGCAGAAAATATCATCTATTATCATCCTAATGCTAAGAAGCTGCATATTACTTCTGGAACCAAGTTTTGAAACAGGAGTAATTTCACTTTCAAAAAGTTGGACAAAGTAGTAATTTGCCTCCGTTAGATTACATCTCCTGTTTCTCTTCTGAATCAGAATCAGAATCGGATTTATTGCCAAGTAGGTTTTCACATACAAGGTATATTGGTGCATAAATAAGCATAGTAGAGAAAAATATAAATATATACAGGTATATAAAATAAAGCTACTAAAAAGCAAGTACTGTAAAAAAGAAATGTTGTTTTTGGGCAAACTGAGGCAGATGGATAATGAGAAATGCTGGCCTCAGGCTCTGTCAGTCTGGATCCCTCTGCTGTCAGGACTGCTCTTTTTCTCTGCAGCCCTGACAACTCTGTCCTGCTGTGTTTGCTGGTGGAGATGTGAGAGCAAGAAAACACCAAATAGGTTTGTTGGAGATCAAGCACAGTCTGCCCAATTCAAGTCAACTCAGGACACCAGTTAGTATTTTACCCTGTGTACTTGTGATGACACTGAAAACACTGAAATCATGCTTGCTCTGTCTCATTTGTAGTTAAAATACTCTTGTTAGAAAGTTATTAGATGCTGCCCTCACAAATCTACATGTTGTCAATGTAAATGAGGTTCATTGTGTATATAAATTAGCACAGAGCAGTTTTCCACCCACATGCACAAAATGTAAATGCACAGGGGATGGGAGTTTTCTGACATTGCCAGTTGTCAGCTGCCAAAGCTTCATCCTTCAATTCTGGAGCATAACCCAGGTCTCATTTCTTGATATTTTATCAGAGGCTATGAAGTCAGCATCTGGATCTCATGCAAACATAAAGTCCATCCTGGTTTAATTAACCTCACTGACAACCTCCATGTTAAGCTATTACCATGGGTGTTTTTTTTGTTTTTTTTTACAGTAATCACAGCTGAATGGGAGCTCAAAGGGAGTCTTGTCAGAGGACTTGCTTTACAGACCAGCTTTTTATTCAGTATTTGAAGCTAAAGACATTTGAACTCTCTTAAAGTAGAGAGCTGTGGAGCTAAATGGGTATTTCAAAGCTGTCTAATAGCCCTTTACCACAGCAGGAACCTGATGAAACATAACATATTGTGTATCCATTGTCATTGGTTCTCCACCAACTTTGGGAACGAGTTCCTGGAACTAAATTTGGGCTTTGCTGGGGAGGTGATGAATGTAAGTTTCAGGTACTTTCAGGGATTGCAGCAGTGTTGTCAATCATGATTGGTCAAGCTGACATGTCTTCAGATCATGACAAAGACAACTAAAGAAACACAATGGCTAGTGTCTGGCAGAACAGCTAGTTACATTAAAAAGAAGGGTGTGGAGTATGGACGTGCAGCATGTCTGACCTTCATGCAGGCAACCGGAATACACCTCCCATCACAGACCTGCAATTAATGTTCACTTTTTATAATATCTGTATCCACAAAGACACCCTGTGGAGTTTTTGATCACTACTAGCTCTAAGGAGCAATCATATTACAAGTGAGTCCTCATTTTGTTTGTGTTTTGCACGCACACAAGGACAAACATGTGATTTGTATCCTGGTTTTACACTATTCCACTGATCATCAGAAGGGAATGCGCCAACAAACAAAGGCAGTGAAGAAGAAGACTGCTCGTAAGCGAACATGTATTTAAACAATGTATGTATATAACATAGTATAATTAAAAGTATAAAAAATCCCCTCTGCAAATGTTTTATGAGGAAGGAAATACATTCAACATATTTGTTAAGAATACACACAATGTGAGTGTGTGAATTTGTCATGATGTGGAGTCTTTGTTGGTTCCTGTTTTATTTTGAAGTTTGGTCTGTCTTGGTTCCTGTGTGTTCCTGCCCTAGTGTCACCCCTTGTCTTGATTGTCTGTTGTTTTGCTTCACCTGTGGTTTGTTGCGCACCTGCCTCTGTTTCCCTCGTTTGCTCTCCTCCTATTTATACTGGTCCTTTTCCTTTGTTCCCTGTGGTGTCATTACCGTATGTTACGTGGTGTTCAGTGTTTCTGGTGACCTACCGCCGGCATTGTGTTTGTTTGGTTTTTGTGGTTTCTGTTTTGCCCTGTGGAGTTTCTGGATATCCTAAGTTGTGAGTGCTGTGTGTACTGCCTCTTTTAGTTTGATATCAGTTCCTGTGTGTGGACTTTATTCCCTGTGCTCCTGACTACCCGAACCAAACCTGGACTCTTATGTTTGCTCACCAAGTTACCAACCTGTCTGTGTTTTGAATATAGTTTAATAAACCTGTGAAACTTGCTACAAGCTTCCTCCTCTGTCTGCGATTGGGTCCTCTCCCAAAGATGCCCCGTAACAGAACTTTTGTTTCTTTACAAGAAAACTCCACCTTTAACCAAGTGTTTTAGTTTCCTAATCCTAACGATAGTTTATTTGCCGTGACAAAAATCTTTCCCTAACCTTAACTGTTCTGTAGCTACCATGCACAGATATTGTAGAAAATATGAATTTAAAAACAAATGTTGGCATGAAAGTGTGAAAGAAAAGTAATAACAATGCAGCATCAATACATTTATTGTTGTCTGTTCCCCAAATGGTTATTTAAGAGATGTTAAGTTCCTCCAATAGAAAATGGCTATATATGTGTTTTTTGGATTACATTATCCATCAGTAATCAGTGCATTAGTAAATGCGTGACTCAAAGAATTGATGTATGAATTTAAATATGGCATACATGTATCATGAACCCAAGAGTGTCAGTGCTCAGTGACATCTGATTTATCAGCAGATGTTGGCATGTTTGTCAAGAGTTGAACACAGGACAGGACCACAGTATGGCTCAATCCAAACGCCCCCGCCCACCCTCGCAGGCAGGAGGATTTTTCAGATCTTTATTTGCTCTATTTTAGTTCATACCCCACTGCTGGTGTTACACATTCAAATGTAATTCTGTCTTATTCTGTCTTCTGTCTTACTCTGTATACATGAGTAGGCATTAGTGAACAATAATTAAGCATTCCACTACTTGATGTTGAATTACTAGTGTTGTGCCCCCTCAGTAAAGTCATGCAAGGATGCAAAATGAGTCAGTGATTAACTAATGAAAGCATCCTAGTGAGTAAGCATCAAAAGAAACAAATCCACCATTAGTTCATAATGATGATCCAAATATAGTAATTATTAACTAATGAAACAGTAATTGCAAAAAGCAGTTATTAATCCCACATTCCTTTCCCCTTAAGTTATTAAGGGGAAAGGAATAACTTAAGTTAAAGGAAACACAGACAATTACCTTATAAAAACCCAGCCAATACTCCTGGGTACATTAGGTTTCTGTGACACTAAGTGCAACCACTTTCTAATGAATGTAGAGGTACACATGATGTAGTTACTGTAAGTGTAGGGAAAAATAGGCCCATTTCCTGCTCAAACAAGCAAGAGGACACAAATATGTACAGCATTTATTTGTCTGCTACAGCATACATATCTGCTCTGTAAATCACTTGTCCTGTGTACTCCTCTGAGACAAAATCAGAAACCAAAAGCAAGACATTTATATTTTATATTTTTTGGATTTATGATGGCGTCCCCTAGTTTTGCATTAACCCTTTGAACTCTGCAATAGAAATGGTCTGCTGCTGCCTACATTGGTATTTGTGCTTATTGTGATGTCATTTCTTGGGGTATGTTCAAATGCTTCATATCCCTAAAATCTGTACAACCTGAGCTAAAAGGTTATGTAAGTCAGTAAACCATAATAATTGATAAAAGTATTGAAATTGTCATAAATTAAAAAAATACAAAAATGTCATCAAATTTTACTAATTAAACACATAAAACATATTGATCCAAAACTTTTCTGTATTTAGAAACATGAACAAAATATTTCTTAACACTTAACACAAGTAATTTGAACAATGTACATTTTTTTAGTTTTTGAGATATGCAAATTGTTTTGAGCAGAGTGCCAAGGCGTTTATCATCTGCAATAGAAATATTTCCCCAGTGCCTACACTAGTGTTTTTGCTTATTGTGATGTCATTTCCTAGATTACCTTAAAATGCTTCATATCACTAACATCTGTGCAACCTAAGCTAAAAGGCTGGAAGTCAATAAACCATAATGACTGATAAAATTATTGAAACTGTGTCATAAATTAAAACTGCACCACCCATGGACATCCATGGCGCCACCTTGCGTTGTCACCACGTTTTGCACTGCACATAACGCAGCTTAATGACATCATCAACCCGCAACACGAGTGTACAACATGATGACATGAAAGAAGTCTTAGCTTTCAGATGCAAAAAGAATGAATGCTCTACCTATTACGGTTTTTATTTTACATCACTTTAACTGAGTCAAAACCCTTCCTGTAAAAATCCGTTTCAAAGAGCTATCACAGATCAACAAGGTGTTTCTGCTTCTTGGAGGTGAGACCCACAATTACATCCTCGGGGTGGTTGGCAAAGGGATTCTGTATCCAGCTGTGCTGTTCACTGTGGCCCGGGACAGAGTCCCGCATCTGTAACTTTAGATCATGCATGTGCGCTGACACAGTAGCTGCTGCAGTGTCAGGAACTTCTCCTCTTTCGTCAAAAACTCTGACATGTTTTCAAAGGACTCATAGTTTGCTCGAGCCATTCTTTTCTCCCACAGGTACATTTTCTTCACAGGTGCCTCTATGTTGTTGTGTACGTGGAAGATTGTGACTGCTCGTAGCGCTAGGTTGAGTCCTGGCAGTGGTCACTTCCCATCTCCTCATGCAACAGAGCAAACAAACTTGTTTGTTTGTAGTGGACGACTCTTGATGTAGTTCACCATTCTGACTGCTTTATCTTCAAATCCATGGGCATTCTCTTAGCAGCTAATGCCTCTTTGTGAATGCAGCAATGTGCGTGAGTGAGCAGTGGGGCCACATCTCTGACCTGCTTCACAACTCCACTGTGTTGTCCCATCATAGTGTGGGCACCGTCAGTGCTCAGTCCAATGCACTTTGTCCAGCTGATGTCATTGGAAACCATGAATGTGTTCAAAATGTCAAAAATGGCTTCTGCAGTTGCATTTGAATTGAGGTGTCTGCAAAAAAGAAAATCTTCTTCCATTTCACCATTGTGCTCATACGTGATGAATGTGAGAAAATTGGCCACGGTAAGATCAAGTCTTAACCTATGGCGTGTGGCTTTCCAGATGTTACTATCAGTCTTGATACCTAATACAATGCAGTCACTGCCTTTTCATTTTCGACACTGGTCACACAGGTCGATTCAATTATTTGCTTGCGATTTTGGTATTCTTTCAGTTTATTTTCAAAGAATTCTCAAAGATTGCTGGCAAACAATTCATGTTTCATTTGAGGTGACAGTGAAACTTGCATGGTTTCAGTGCCTCGTTGGCCAGTGTCTCTAAGCATAGCACACAGACAGGCCAACACTTGTAAATAGTAAAGGACAAGTACTCTTCGCTGTACTTACGCCAGGTTTTTTGTTTAGTTGTTGTGACCCAATCAGGTTCACTTGGTTAAGTCGGCTCCACTTTACCAAGCAGCCATCGATGCAGGTTGATTTTGAAAAATATTTTTGAAAATAGTGAATAGTCGCGCAATCTGGCTAATTGACTGAAGTGGCGGTTAATTCAATTCAATTCAGTTTTATTTATATAGCACCATATCATAACAAAGTTATCTCAGGGCACTTTTTCATATAGAACAGGTCTAGACCGACTCTTTATATTTACAGAGATCCAACAATTCCCACCAAGAGCAGCACTAAGCGACAGTGGCAAGGAAAAACTCCCTTTTAACGAGCAGAACCAGGCTCTGGGTGGGCGGTCATCTGCCTCGAATGGTTGGGTTGAGAGAGAGAGAGGAGGGAGAGAGAGAGAGATAGAGAGAGAGAGAGAGAGAGAGAGAGAGGAGGAGGAAAGAGAACATACAGTAGTACAGCACAGTACAGTTCTACATACAGATGTAAAGTAATAGCAGTGCTAATGGTATTGATGTTAATATTAATACAATAATACTAATAGCAATATAATAATAATAATAATACTAATAACAAGACCAATAACAATAATAGCAGCAGCGGCCGCCGAGCAGGAACACGGGGCCAGCAGGTGGCCAGCAACCATAAATCACGACTCCGCAGCTCCACGACCACAGATCCAGACTCCGCAGCTCCGCAACTACAGATCCAGACTCCGCAGCTCTGCAACTCCGGAGGCAGAAACACTCGGAGAAAGCAACAGAAGGAGAGAGAGAAAGAGGAGAGAAAGGGAAGCAGTTGAGTTAGTAACAAGCATAAATGGGATAAGGGTGCATACAGATGGAGAGGGAGAGGAGGAGAGAGGAGCTCAGTGCATCATGGGAAGTCTCCTGGCAGTCTAGAGCTATAGCAGCATAACTAAGGGGTGGCTCAGGGCTCACCTGAGTCAGCCCTACTATAAGCTTTATCAAAAAGGAAAACATTTTCTACTTTCATCGCCTTGGTTACGCACTAAGAAAGAGGTGGTGCATAGATGTAAGCAATCTTACCACCCTAGCTAGTTAATGTAAAATGATAAGTTATTTTGATATATTTTCATTTAGATTTTTTTTCCAGAACAAAGAATACATATTTTGACGAATTTGCTACATGAAAGAATTTTTTATAGCCCAGGCTGCGGCCCACCTGCAATACCTAGCCCACACTTTGGGAAGCACTGATCTCTAGTGTGCAGGTTCCTTTGGTCTTTTCCAAAAGCCAGTTCTTTTTTTAAAAAAAAGTCGATATTTGATATTCCAAAAAGTTTCAAATTTGTAGAGGTTTTTTCATGAATAATGTGTCATACTAGAATTAAATGTTGAAATTTCTTCATTTCTCCTGATCACTGAAGCCATTTCAATAAATCTAGTCCATGATAACAGATCATTAGCCCTGAACACATTCTTTGGTAACATAATTACTGCCTGCTCACTCCAGCTCATTTGGAGATCCAATGGAAATGACATAAGAGTGAATCGCATGCAACTGGTTTTGCTTATTTGATCCCATATGCTCATTAATTTACTGTATTCCATGTGTTATTTAAAGCTGCATTCAATAATATTTTAATATAAACAATGGATTCAATGACGACTATACAACTCACCAGTTCACCTGAGCTCTACAGAGCTTTTTAGCCTATTTTAGTTCAACACAACTCTATAAGGTGATAATATATCAGTGTTCAGCTTGTTTAGCTCCCCCCAAGTGGCCAGAAATATTATTAATTCAGCTTTAAGAATCATTTATCAAGTTCATGTTTTTATGAACTTACTTATTGATCATTCAAAAGACTGGCCTAATGTATGAAGACAACATATTACATAAGGGTTACTTACTCATTAATTGACATGGATCCTCAAGGGTTCATGATGTCATGCAATAATTCATGCCTTCATTCATTGTGAGCAATGCACAAATAATAATACAATTATTATAAGATACCCTTATAATAATGTATAGTACCATTTTTGTTACAATTCAGAGAAAGCAGGAAGTGTATATGGAATTGCAGTGAGATATAAAGAGTTGTCAAAATACCAGTATGTCAATAATCAAATATCTTTGAATATTGGCATTTTCCTGCGAAGAGAGCCAACATCCCAAGTATTTAGTCTGTATCCCACATCACAAATTCTTAATTCCTGTTTACTCACTGACTATCATGGACATAAAATTCTCTACCAAAAAAATATTTGAATAATAAATAATAAAATACAAATCTAAATAAAATGCTGCATGAGTCAGTTTTGGTAAGATAACAAATGTAGTGATGATAAACTCCACAAAAAATTGTAATGAATGAAATAGCACATGTGAATTTATCATATATGAAACACCATTCACATGGATAAAATGTACACATTTACCTGTGGTTTAAGATATTACACGTGTGATAAATTCAATGATACAAGCACGTGTGATTCACAGATATGTGAAATTGTAAGAAATCGTGGGAAAACAACAATTTCATATCACATCTCACACACATTTCACATGTATATCACATGACACACTTGAGTCACATGTGATATACATGTCACATGAGGAATTTACATACAGGCACACACATATGGTTTTCAAACATTTCACCGTTGAAAAAATTCATGATATAGGTAAGCTTTTCATATTCTGTATTTTCTTTCATGGAATGTAAAAAAAAATCACATTTAAAAAACATTTCATAAGTTTATCACATGTGCAACAAAATTTCACACGTAAAAACATATATAGCCTACTGTATAAGAACCTTTATAAGTTATTTATATGTACACTGTATGTTAAAACTCATGTGAAAACATGATACAGACATGATGGTTTTCAGGAATATCACGTGTGAAATGTAAGAAAGTGTATGAATTGTATTGTATGTAATTCACATCAGACACGAATTCACATATAGACACATGTTTTTTTAGCGCATGTGAAACATCACATATAGGCACTGTGGGTTTTGGATATTTTAGATTTGAAAAAATGATACAGACACATGGGGTATTTCACATAAAATGTAAGACATTACATGTTAAACAACAATTTCAGATACATTTCATATTCAACATATTTGTTGTGGAAACAGAGTCCAACTTGTAAAGTTAGGCAGCTACTCTCTTCATATTAACAGGTTTAACCCTAAGGTCTATCCCTAACCCCTCTTGATATACTCACTACCTAAATTTCTGATTAAAGCTTAAATTATGCACTGTTAAAAACATATTTAATTTAAGTCCCTCTTATATACAGGGAAAGGTCATGTAAGGACAGGGAAAAGAGAAGACATAAAAAAAATAAAACGGGAAAACAGGAATTATGACCACCGGGCAGATTTCTGAGAAGGCAGACCATTATAACATCAAGCAGCTTAAGCCTACATCCCCACTGCCACTGTTTTCACTTCTCAGTGCCCCCCATCACCATCCTGATAACACTGCAGCTGCTGATACACCAGCCAGGAGGCAACATTAAGAGCAGGAGGAAAACTTCTAGAGAAAGAGGGTTAGACATGAAATGTGGTGGGGAACGTGTGTGGGGGTCAGGGGGGGGAACACAGTTTGCAAAGGCAAATTACATAGTTGGATTGTATTACAGTATGACCGACTTCAGCAGATGGGAGAAGCATTCATGAGACAGATAACGGTGGTGGCAGCACACTAAAACACCCACAGAGAAGAGTCGCAGTCACGCATCACATGAGAAATACTTTTTGGTCAAGAACACATTGTGACTTTAATGGTCACAATGTTAACTTTTAAATCTACTGTTGCTCATGCTTCAGGCAGACATCTGGGTCCCTTAGCATGGAAAGGCATCAGTCCCAAGGCAGCTGTGACAGAAGCTACTGGTCAAACTACCATTAGATTTGGTATGATTTTAGTGATCTTATGTCCTTTCCTCTAATGCCACCATAAGGTCAAGGTTTCATGTTGACCCTGACAGTAAGAACAGGGCATAACGTGATGCAAGGTATCTCAGGTTGCTTTCACCCCTGTACTTCGGATCATTTGGTCCAGACTAAGGGGGGAAAAAAACATCCATTGTTGTCTCTTAGTTCTGGTTTGTTTTGTGTTCAAACTAACTTATTACAATCAAACCAAGAGGAGTAAACATGAAGTCACATGGACTAACAGGTAACTGTGGCTTACTGTGATATTACAATGTATAGTTAGTGTGTGACCGCTACATTTCATGTGAAACTGCTACAATACACAGCACATCTTGGTTTGAACTACTTTTCACTCTTTGCCTTGTCAGGGAAAATTGATTCCTTAACAGTTCATCATCAGCAGATGGATTTATTACAAGAGAGTCACTAAAATTGTCCCATGAGTGAGTTACCGGTCGTATGGTCTTGGTTTGTTTGTAAGTCATAGTGACACAAAATGCATCAGAAGCCAATAATGGATCATTAATTTCCTTGGCCACAACCAACTGAACTGAACTACGGGTGTGAGAGCAACCTCAGAAAGTTTCTATGAAATGTCATGGTACCCTGAAGATGACTCCCACTGTTTTTGGTGACCTTTTTTCTATCCATGAAAATGTCTTCATGAAAAGTTTACATATAGTTGTATATAAAATATACCAGGAAGACTAATATTACAGTCTGCATTCTTGCTCTTAATGAATATTAAGATCAAGGACAAACTTTGGGGCCAAAGTCTTGACTTTGACTGACACAAGATATCACAAGATCTAATGACCAGATTACCACTGGATTTCCCGAGGACATCTGTGCCCCCCACAGGATAAACCATTTTGATTTGATCTTTCTTCTTTCACTGTTTTTAGGACAAACTCAACCTCCCATTTTTGGTAAAACTCTAAGTGGGGCGTAATAAACATTGCAGCCTCCGGGGGCTTTAGATGGTTTGTCTCATTATCTAAGAATGTTTGCGTTGTCTTTTCTTCAGTTCCAAGAGTGTTCCAGGTACTCAGGTAGATTTAAATTCAGAACAGGAAAAGATCAGAAGGAATCTGCACTGAGTAAAAGAAAAAATGCAAAAAGATATTTCACCTGCAAAAAAAAGGGGGGGGGGAGCATAAACAGAAAAGTCGAGACCCCATCCTCTTAACTCTTTCATCACTCTTATAGTGTGCAGGTGCGTTTTGGTCTTTTCCAAAAGCAAATAAAAAAAAAAACACTTTATATTTATATTCCAAAAAGTTTAAAATTTGGAGAGGTTTTTGTCATGAATAATGTTGACTGGTATGACAGAATAAAGTGTTGAAATTTTGTTATTCATTTTAATAAACTTAGTGCATGATCATTACCTGATTTCACTGAACACATTCTTTGTTAACATAATTATTTAAAGTCTCACTCATCAAGATAACTCTTTCAATCACATCAGGTGAATCAGAAGAACGCCACAAAACCTTATCTTTCAGACTAAAATTCTCCTAAAACCCTCTCCTTTTCTATGTGTTTGACAGACAGCTTCAGAGGAGCGGCAGCGGTATCATAGTGGAGTGCCAAATAGTTTCACAGCTTGAGGACGCAAGTGCAAATGTTAGGCCACCTCTGTCTAAATCAAACGCATCATTATTCCATTCATGCTGCAGACAGTCTGACAATAAAAAAAAAAAAACAGGCCGCAGCATGAATACTAATAGCAGCCGCTCTGCTTTGCATTGCTAATGTGGTCAGAAAACTTGAAAACTATGAAATAACTGACTGTGCAAATCAGGAAATCTGAATCATATTTGATTAAAATGAATGTGCTTGTGTTAAACATTCTATACTTTATATTATAAATAGCTGTGATATGCAGAATTGTGCAGATTTATTTAGGCCAGAGGAGGCTAATGCCATACTAAAGGAGAGTTATGTCAGTGTAAAATACAAATTTGTTGGACAGCCAGGATTTCAAAGCAAGCAGAGCTGCTACACTTCAAGCCATATTTAAATGAATAAGTCCAACCAGGACTTGACTGACTGTAAGAAGTGAACTGAACACTGAGGGCAGCTGATTTATGTATGGAGTATTTTAGGTCTATGTTAGTAGCACATGTGTCTTGAGTTTCCTCTTTTGCCCCTTGACAACTTTAACCCTGTATCCAAGTGAAGCCTACACAGCCATAGGCTATTTAAAGGCGACTATTTGGGTATTTCATAGTGTCAAACCCACAGAGAATTATCGGCAACTCTGCAGTTCCCCTCACCTTTTAAGGCTCTTTTAGCTCATTGTTTAGTTTTTATAACCCACAATTTTATTGTTTTTGTTTGGTCTTAAAGCTTTCATCACCCTCATTTCCAGCAGAAGCAGGCAGCTGATTTCAGTGGAAAAGCTCTGATAAAGCCACTGTCCACTACCTGCTCAGCAGCAAACAGCAGATACAGTTGGAGACTAGCCGGTGAACATGGTGGAGCATTTAGCAGCTACTTTTCTCTGGAGTTGGTGAAGACCAAACCAGAGGTAAAGGAGAGTAAATACTGAAGATGCATTAAGCAGGTGACACAAACACGATGATGACATGGTGCAGAAAAACTCTCAAATCTCTTGGCAGTCTGCGATTTGATGATGAAATATCTTGAATGTTGACATTTAGGTCTGAGGGGGGCACTAGACAAAAGCTTATGAAGTATCCAAAATTGAAATATTGATCCGCCAATTTTATTTTCATATTTCTTGTGATATTTCTTCAGCGCAAGTGGATATTCTGACTTAGACAAGTCAGTAACCCTATAAAGTCATATAGGTTTACCAAAACAAAAGGCTCACACATTAAAGCAAGTATGTGATACAAAGTTTCATGGAAATACATGTATGTTGATGAAAGGGAGATTTTGACCTGATGTGGGCTGGGTGAAAGGTCAAAGGGTCACCAAACATATAGGAGATCGTTGTCTATGGACTATGTATAGTTATACCAAATTTCGTGGCAATTTCATGGTTGGCTATTACTTTTTAAGATGTGTTTCTCCAGACTGAAGTGTTGGATGGACAGATGGACGGACTAAGTTTGCATTTATCACTTTATAATTACAAGAAATTGTGTGTATCACATTATTTAACTTAATCACATATGGAGTCTTCTTTGGGAGAAGCTTTTAATCCATGTATATTTTAAACACAATGCTCTTTGTTACTTTTTGTGGATTTTTAAGTCATTTAACATTAAGTCATTTAACATTATGTATTTTATGTAAGGTATGCATTTTACTAATTGTAGCTTTCCTTGATTTGGATTTTGATTCACTCCTGGGTGGTCGTCTTTATCACCACTCCCTTCCTCATACACTGTTGGTTAACGTCCAGGGACAACTTCGTTTTCATTGGCTGCATTTTGTCAACATACAGCCCTGTCTTTGAAAATACAGGAAGTTGAGCAGTTTAGCACAAAAGGTATTTGTGATGTTAAAAAATCGCCAGTTTAGTTACTTTCTTAGAACAACAGTATTGATTAGTTTTCGTCTTGAGCAAATGTATCTTGAAAGAAAATAATGACACTATCTCTGGGAATTTGCTTTACTCAGTAAAAGTCGTCATGCTGGTTAATAATTTTTATTTTGGAAGTCCTGACCGGAAATGATTTGGACACTGATACTGTACCTCTTCCTGGTTGATGTGGACACCGGGAAGAACTGCTGGGTGAGGTCTGTTGTTGTAGCTGAGTAAATAATGGAGAAAATCAGTAAACTTGAGTCAGAAAAGCTTTGGAATTCATCGAGTTAGTGAGGTTTTAAAACTCTTTTATTCAGGACTAACAGACATTTATTCCGGAGCTTCTCTTGTTCCGCTCCCCTTTCTTAACTCATGTGTTGAGGTGCATCTCCCATTAGCTCACTATGGATCGTTAGCTGCTAACCAAAGTCGCTAATGCTACATGCCAGTGCAGTGCACCTGTCACCAGCTTCTTTGTCTAACTCATGTTGGTGGTTTCATTTCCTGTTGTCTGTTAGTTAATTAAACGTGTTAACATAAACACTAGCTCCTTTTTCTGCTCACTTTCTCCAGCGTGGAAGGCGTCACAATCCGAAAACAACCTGCACTGCCAAAGCTAGACAAAGAAGATGAACTGAGATAACTCCCTGCGCCCAGAAATGTATAATATGAACTCTGTATGCGTCCCACTGGATATTTTAAAACTCAAATAGTCAGCTCGTCCCGAAAATAAGAAATGGCGTCCTCCAAAGCAAAGGTCGGAGTCAACAGTGAGACCAACTCCCTGAGAGAAAGTAAAAGCAACGCCAGCAGTTCAACCGGAGAAGCATCACCAAATAACCGGATATATTGCCTTGATGACCTGGAGACCATCGCCACAGTTGGTGAGTTTCAACAACATGTCACACACATGAATTGCCCTGTACTGGAGTGTTGTTCTAAGTAGCTGTAGTGCAACATAAAGTAGTTCCCAAACTCCAGAACGGGCAGAAGAGTGAAACAGGTTATGCATTTAGATATACACATTAACATAGTACAAGATAATACAGGAGGGTTGGGTATTCAACCAAAAACTGTCAAGCAGGGCTGCAACTAATGATAATGTTCATTAGAGATTCATCTGATGAGTATTTTTCTTCATTAATAGTATACTTCGTAATAATACGAAAATAGTTAAGAAAAGCTGACATATAGAAATTCCTTGTTTTCTTCCAACCAACAGTCAAAAACCCCAGAGATTCAATATTTTATCATAAAACACAGAAAACAAGTCATTATTTTCTTGATTAAACTTTTAATGATTTGATCTACAAAACATAATAAGACAGTGAAAAATGCCCATGACAATTTCCAAGGTGGTGTCATCAAGTTTCTTGTTTCAGTTTGTTTCTTGGTTTTACCAACAGTCCAAAACCCAAAGAAACTGAATTTAGTTAAACGTGAGCGAGGGAGGAACATGCAGCACATTCTCGTTTGTGTAGTTGGGACCAGACCAAGACATTTTTACTTGACAAATGCCTTAAAATATTAATCAATCAAAATAGTTGCTGTTGTCGATAGATTAATCGATTAATCGGCTAATCGTTGCAGCTCTACTGTCAAGCATTGAAAGTTGGCATTGAATGTTTGGTCAGATTCTTACTTTTGTTTACATATTCTTTGACCAGATTTTTCTTAATTAAATTAGGTAACTTTACAAATTTTAGACTGTGTTTCATTGAAGCAAAGTTCTTGTACTTAAATGCTGTTGCTGTTTGGAATATTTTAATAAAAGAAAAAGGGCTTTGTAGATAAAACAGTGATTACATTCATGTGTCAGTTTGGTACTGAAAATGGATAGAAAGACTGTTCTTCACACCAATAAAGTTTAACGAGAGTTTTCACAAAAGATCAATATCGTGATACTTTTGACAGAATACATCAATGTGGATGATTTGAAAATACAGTATTGGTACTCATATTGAAACTTTACAAGGAAATTGCACTCAAAAAAGTCAACATGATAACCAAACAGGCAGACGCATTCACTTTTCATTTCACACTGCTCAAATAGATAACTATTTCAGAAATCTGGATCACTTTGAACCAAGAAAAGACAACATGTAATCCAGTGGTGGCTGGTGACTCAAAAAATTGGGGATGACAGGAGGAAAACCAACCCACGGCGCTCCCCAGTCCAAATCCGTTCTCGCCGTTAGCTTAACAGTCCTTAAGGGCTGCTACAACAAGCTAACTGTTGCGTTGGCTATTGCAAGTAGCTAGCTACTACTATTTTAAAATTATCATTGGACCAACGCAATGTCAATATTTTATTCCGGTTGTTGATTGTTAGGGAGGACGTCGTCCTTTGCAGCATCATTTCACGTGTTTTGGCCAATAACACATTAACATGAAAAAGAAGAAGTACATTAAACTGATATCAGATATCCCGTCCTCCTCTGCCCCCCACTGCCACTTCACATACTTACAACATTGTGAATCTCTTACTGACCTAAATTTACTCTTATCAGCGTTTTCAATAACTATAATTTGAATGTTTATTTGTATTAACATTAATACTAATTCCACTACTGCTGCTTTACATCTGTATGTAGAACTGAACTGCGCTGTGCTACTGCATGTTCACTTTCCTCCTGCTGCCTCTCTTTCTATCTCTCCCTCCCTCGCTCTCTCCCTCCCCTCTCTCTCAACCCAACCGGTCGAGGCAGATGACCGCCCACCCAGAGCCTGGTTCTGCTTGAGGTTTCTGCCTGTTAAAAGGGAGTTTTTCCTTGCCACTGTCGCTTAGTGCTGCTCTTGGTGGGAATTGTTGGGTCTCTGTACACATAAGGAGTTGGTCTAGACCTGCTCTTTATGACAAAGTGCCCTGAGATAACTTTGTTATCAGGATATGGCGCTATATAAATAAAACTGAATTGAATAAAACTGAATTGAATAGCTGAAGGCTCTGGCTCCCATTCTACTTTTAGAGACTCTAGGAACCACAAGGAACCCTGCATTCTGGGAGCGCAGTGCTCTGGTGGGGTAATAGGGTACTATGAGCTCTTTAAGATATGANGAGATGGTGAGGGAGAGGAGGAGAGAGGAGCTCAGTGCATCATAGGAAGTCTCCCGGCAGTCTAGGCCTATAGTAGCATAAGTAAGCATAACACCTGAGTCGGCCCTACTATAAGCTTTATCAAAGAGGAAAGTCTTAAGCCTACTCTTAAATGTGAGGAGGGTGTCTGCCTCCCGTACACAAACTGGGAACTGGTTCCGCAGAAGAGGAGCTTGATAGCTGAAGGCTCTGGCTCCCATTCTACTTTTAGAGACTCAAGGAACCAGAAGGAATCCTGCATTATGGGAGCGCAGTGCTCTAGTGGGGCAATAGGGTACTATGAGCTCTTTAAGATATGATGGTGCCTGACCATTAATGGCTTTGTAGGTGAGGAGAAGGAGTTTATATTCTATTCTGGATTTTACAGGGAGCCAGTGTAGAGAAGCTAATATGGGAGAAATATGATCCCTTTTCCTGGTTCTTGTTCTTAAACGTGCCGCAGCATTCTGGATCAACTGGATCATCTTAAGGGACTTATTGGGGCAGCCTGATAATAGGGAGTTGCAGAAATCCAGCCTAGACGTAAGAAATGCATGGACTAGTTTTTCTGCATCTTTTTGAGACAGGATGTGCCTGATTTTTGCAATGTTACGTAGGTGACAAAAGGCAGTCCTTGAAGTTTGTTTTATGTGGGAGTTAAAGGACATATCCTGATCAAAGATAACTCCGAAATTCCTTACGGTGGTGCTGGAGGCCAGGGCAATGCCATCCAGACTATGTCTTTAGAAAATGTGTTTCGGAGGTGTTCGGACCAATTACAATAACTTCAGTTTTGTCTGAGTTTAACATCAGATTTGCAGGTCATCCAGGTTTTTATGTCCTTGAGTCATGCTTGAAGTTTAACAAATTGATTGGTTTCATCTGGCTTGATCGATAAATATAATTGGGTATTATCTGCATAACAATGAAAATTTATGGAGTGCTTCCTAATAATAATATTGTCTCAAGGAACCATATATAAGGTGAATAGAATTGGTCCAAGCACAGAACCTTGTGGAACTCCGTGACTAACTTTGTTGTGCATAGAGGATTCATCGTTAACATGTACAAACTGATATCAATCTGATAAATAGAACTTAAACCAGCTTAGTGCGACGCCTTTAATGCCAATTAAATGTTCTAGTCTCTGTAACAGAATGTGATGGTCAATGGTATCGAATGCAGCACTAAGATCTAACAGGACAAGTACAGAGACAAGTCCTTTATCTGATGGAATTAGAAGGTCGTTTGTAACTTTCACCAGAGCTGTCTCTGTACTATGATGCGCTCTAAATCCTGACTGAAGATCCTAAAATAACTTATTGTTTTGTAGAAAGTCACACAACTGATTGGCGACTGCTTTCTCAAGGATCTTAGAGAGAAAGGGAGGGTTAGATATAGGTCTATAGATTGATAAAACCCCTGGATCAAGAGTGGGCTTTTTAAGAAGAGGTTTAATTACGGCTACTTTAAAGGACTGTGGCACATAACCTTTTAACAAGGACAGATTAATCATATCTAGTAAAGAAACAATTAATGGTTTAGCCAGTGGGTGAATGAACAAACAAATGTGCTTCAACAATGAAAAATAAGGCAACAGACATAAAATATGAATGAATCCAAATGACACAAAATGAATAAATAAAATGGTCACAAATATCAAGTGCTCTGTAAGTCAATAAATCGGTGAGTAAATAAACAAATTAATAACTGAGCTTGTTTTCCTCTCTTCCAGAGTACATGAATCAGAGTCAGAGTGAAACCAGCAGGAGCAGCAGGCTGTCGGAGGTTTTGAATCCCAACTACGAGGACCTGAGCCTGGGCTGGGGCGCCGCCTTGCTGCCCTCCCCGCTGGAGGATCTGAAGCCGTCCTTCCGAGTTCCTGAGGTACCCGAATACCTGAACACCAATGAAAGCTCGCTCCCCCTGGCCACCAGCGACAGCCTCGACAACCCGGACTACCAGGCCGACTTCCTGCCACAGGTCACGCCTACCAACCCTTTAACGGGGAATGGACTGTTCCTCCCGGCGGCTGAGAACCTCGAGTACCTGGGTCTGGGTGCTGCACTGCACGCCCCCGTCCGCTAGGGGGCAGCAACAATCAGACACTTCAAACTGAAGCTGTGAGGTTCTGTGGAAACAAAACATGGCCTACTTTGATTTAGGCTGCTGACTATTTAATTTAGTTGTTTTTATTATAAAGTTTCCCAGGAAATGCTGACTGAGCAGCATCTTCTGCTCCACTGGAACACAACCTGCCCACTGAGAGTTGCTGAGTCTTGCTCAACGGCACTCAGACAGCAGTTACTGAGGAGGAAAAGAGCTAGACCTTTTCCAGGGATTCAAACCAACCTTCTGGTCACAAACCAGATGTTTCAAGTTACAACTGGGAATGCCATAAAAACAAAGCAGACAGAAGCCGCTTTCCCAACAAAACCAACTCAACAAAAACTCTTCAGTTCCACCAGAACAGTGATTTTAATGGATCCATCTCATCTTGGTCCCAGCCCTGTGGAAGCAACGCTGCAGGAAGATCCAGACATTAGTGGCACGATGGATTTTTATATTGTCTTCCACGTCATCTTTCCTTTTCATCCTTCCCTCGTCAGCATTTGCATGAATTTGTTCGTCGAGTGCTATGGAAATAAAATCAGGACTTTCATAAACTAACATTTATAAATTTGCACAGAGGTTTGAAAATGTGCAGAAGCTCATTGCATTCACCAAAGAAGTAACAGAAAATTATCTGTATTTGGTCATTTACATGTAATCATGTAGTGTTGATGATAAAGGCTGCCAGGGGACAGTAATATTCAGTCCACATGATGGATCCTCGGATCCTCCAGGTATTAGCAAGCACAGTGGCGCCCCCAGCTGGTGGTGTGAAGGCTCTGCAGCTCAAATTCAAGTGCACTAAAGGCTGGAAACTGAGTTATATTATTGGACATTTTTAAATCTGTGCTGCAGCTGCGTATCGAAGAAAAAACAGCTTGTTTCTTGTTATAACGAGATCCTTCTTCATGTTATTATGGCATTATTTTGGTGACACTTTACTTTAAGTCCCCGTATGTAGCATTTATAGGCAATATATGAACATTCATTATCTCTTAATAGCAGCCTCCACTGTCTGTCCACAGGTTGAGTTATAGCAAATAACATAATAAATAAGCATTCAGATCTGCTTACAGCTACATTATAGTCTGTTATAAACCATTTATTATAAGTTTATGTGCTGCTTGTAAACGCTAAATGGGACTTTTTTTTTCTGGTGGTTAGATTCCAAATTATTCTGTTTTAAGTTAAAAAACCCCCCACATCATTTTAATTTGTTAAATCACTCTGCCCGTCTTGTAGCCTTATTTGTAGCAGTTTTCGTAGCAGTTTTTGTGTATTTCCATCGACTGCCTCTGCAAGGGAATCTTCCACACTCGATCTTCTAAATAGTCCAAAGCCCTTGTTTTAAAACAAACAGCGATTTGAAAAGAACATTCGAGTTCACAAAGATGCTGCAGGGGAGAATATTGTGTTTTATTTTCCAGCAGATGCTCCAAATAAAGTGTTCGACTCCTCGTCTCTTGAAGCTGAAAAGTTTAGAACATTTCTGCTCAGCTTGGTTTTAGTTTTATTTGGCTTTCTGGTGGCTGATACACAGGGACGGTCGGAGCGTGCGGGTTGTTGTGTACATAAGAAGAAGAAGGCGAGTGTCCATCCTCTGACCAGAGACTCTTTGGATGGACCAACAGTGTTTCTGTCAGACAGCTGCACTCTGGAATAATGCTGTAAAAAGGAATAATGTGCTTGTTTTTTATGTTACAGAGAGAAGGTTTTCAGGCTGTTTCACCAGTTAAATCACAAAAAAAGTAAAATCTCATCAAAACAAGTGAAAGTTTGTGAAATCAGTAAAACCTTCTGTCGTCATTTAACTTGAAACACCTTCAGTTAAGCTTAGACTTCTTTTTAACACGTACCAACTTTGATGAATTTGTAAAAAGTCTTTTATTCTCCACTTTACTTAACAAGAATGAGCCAAACTCTGATTCACTGACTCCATTAAAACTGTCAGTGCTTGTTACTGTTTGTCACTGCTGTTGGTGGAAATGTACGAAGGCTGAGAGACTGGTTCATGATTATTCTTCAGGTTCATCTCAAGAGAACAAATGTGCCCATATTTAAGACAAGGGAGTCTCCGCTCTGATGAAGACATCGCAATGTATCTTACATCTTCACATCCAGTGCTCATATTTAGATTTTAAACCTGTTATTGTAACATGAGAGCTGGATTTTGTTTTTTGCTTCCTGGAGACAGTTTTCTCACGACTTTCTTGGGACTTTAATGTGTTTCAGGATAACGGATGAACACCAAGTCCAAGTCTGAGCAAGAAGAGTCCTAAGAAACAAAAAGCAATATTCTTCATCCTGTTGTTCATAGTGAGAGTCAGCTGATACGACTTCATTCTCTCAGTACAGTTTGGATTTGGATTCAGAAAAGTTTGAAATGTGACAGAAACAGGACAATCTGCCTCAGTAGTTTCCATCCAAATTTAACCACGCCAGCATTTAGTCATCAAGTCTGCTTTTATCCACAAACAGCTGTTATACCTCACACAGCAGGAAATGCTTGTTTGTGATATTTCAAGTTTTTTCCTGCTCAGATTTTTTAATGTGCAAATTTAAAATGTGCATAAAAGCAGGTGGATGGAAACGCACTTACTGTTACATTATTTGTTCAAATCGTCACAACTCTGAAAAAAATATATAATTAACTCAAAAACAAAATAGTCAGCATCTTCTAAAGTCTAAAATGAGGATTCTTGGTTGTCACATGACAGACATACTATGGAAAATGACCATTACCTGCACTTGTAAATGAAAAAACAGTGAGAAATAAAGCCTACTTTGTTTTCTTGAGAAAATGTGTTTAACAAGTCCTGAAGTCGAGTGATTTCACCAAAGCAAATTCCTTGTATGTGAAAACCTACTTGGCAATAAACCCGATTCTGATTCTGATAATGAGCCTAAAAATATTTATTATTTACCACAACCGCTCTGAGCCTCCATAGGAAATGAGCCTGAGGAGTTGAACATCTGTAAATGTTTTATTGTGCAGCATTTTAGCTTTAATTGTTGTTAAATGTGAAATTAGTTTGAGAAATGTGTTTGTTCTTAGGGTGCAGCTCACCTGCTAACAAGGCCACCATTTTGTTGGAGAAACAATAAAGTTGTAGTTTCTGTTTTATTGTGTGACTTTGAATGAAGCCGAGTATCTGCACGATAATGTGGCTAACGATATGAGAAGTTGTCCGTCTGGTTTTACCCCAAAACATCCGTTGCTACACAAGTGACAAATAGGTACTGAAGTTTTATTCATAATGTACAAATACTTTATAAAACCAGAAACAGCAGAATTCATATTTGTTGAAACGACAGGAAGTAAGATTTTAATTAGATCGTATTTTTATTCTCCGCAATGCTAAATATATGTTTGGACTCTGCGTGGAAACGAGCAACACTTGAATCTTCCTCAGTCAGAAATAAAACTTACATTAATTTACACCATGAGAAGTAAAATGGGATTTGAAGATCAGGATTTGTAGTTTTTTCTGTTATGACATGAGATACAAATATGAAAACAGAACAAACAGACATGCATAATCTTAATTACTAATAATGACCCTAAAGTTTAAAGTTAGTACTTTTTATGTTATATTTGATTCATTTCATGTCAAAAGAACAAGTTATTAAATGTTCTGGTGTTCAGTGTGACCGAGGTTTAAGACAACACTGTCTTTTCACCAAAATCCAGAGATATTTCAGTGACTAAAAGCGACTCTAATCAATATTTTTATATTAACAATGGATCAAATGACGACATAGTGACAAACCCACAGATAATTATATTAGAATAATAATCACCAGACTTTGCAGCTCTTTAGTTGAGTTTTCTGTTGGGAAATACTAGAAAAATAGACTCTTTTAAAAAGCAAATCTATAATCTTGCACTAACAATAATAATAAAGTTTGGAGACAGAATTGTGTTTCAGTTTGTGAAACTCAGTGATGCTCCGATTAAATCCAAACTTTCTACAGGTTTTATCTTCTTGTTTCTGTGTTACAAACAATTATCTGTGAGAAAAGTCTGGTACTGTTGGTAATTTATGAATGCTGGCTGGATGCTGCTTTTTCACATCAACTTCCAAATTTACATAGACATCAATCCAGGACCAAATGTGGAAGAGGGGCCAAACAGATGCAGCGCACAGTGGAGACACTGAGTGAGACGCAGGAGGACTCCAGTCAGGAAGCACCCCACAGCACAGGAGACCTCTTTGCAGGGGACTCTTCTAACGCCATCCTAGCTGCCCAACCTGCAAGAGAGAAAGTGAAATGGCCCCAGCGAAAGACATCACGCCCTGGAAACAACTAGACCAGGACCTTGACAGAGTTCTAGAGGTCAAATTAGCAGGGACGGCTGAGAGGAAGATTGACAGCATGACAACACTCGTCTACAATATGGCCAGAGAACGCTTTGGCACAGAGGAGAGGAAGGGTACCACCTGGAAAACAGCCTAACAGTAGGGAGAGAGAGATCCTGCAGCTAAGGAGGGAAATCGAGACTCTTAATAGGCAGTTCAAATGAGCAAGAGCTGAGGAAAAGAAGGGCATAAAAGATCTGACCAGTGGACTTCAAGGGAAACTGTGCAGACTGAGGAGAGCAGAAAGGTCCCAGAGAATGAGGAAGGAGAAGGAGGCCAGGCGGCACAGTTCATAAAGGACCCAAACAAGTTCACCAAACCAGCTGGGTGAAGCAAGATCTGGGAGACTTACCAGCCCCAAGGACGTCGTGGAGGAGTTCCTAAAAGAGCGCCACAGCGACACCCTTAGGGGCTAGGCCTTAAGTGCACACTCGAAGATCGGCAGAACTGAAACCCCCAGAGAAGAGCTTGACACAACTGAACCGACATGGAGAGAAGTCCAAGGCATTGTACAGAAAGCCCGATCAGCATCTGCCCCAGGACCAAGCGGTATACCTTATAAAGTATACAAGAGATGCCCATTGCTACTAAGCAGGTTATGGAAACTTTTGAGGAGGATTTGGACAAAAGGCATGATCCCATCATCCTGGAAAAAAGTAGAGGGCTGTTTTGTATCTAAGGAAATGGACTCCTCTGAGATTAGCCAGTTCCGAACCATTTCTCTCCTGAGCGTCGAAGGCAAGATCTTCTTCTCTGTTCTGGCCAAAAGGATGACTATCTACATGGTGAGGAACAACTACACTGATAAATCAATACAGAAAGGCGGCATCCCAGGCTTCTCTGGGTGTTTGGAACACACGTGTCCTCAACCAGCTGATCCGGGAGGCCAGGGAGAGCAGAGGCAAACAGTTGTCTGGCTCGACTTGGCCAATGCATATGGATAAATCCCTCATGACCTCATCAACGCAGCTATGGAACACTACCATATTCCTCACCACATCGGGAATGATCACCAGTTACTTTGGAAGATTCAAGTTACGGTTCAAGACTGCCAATTTTACAACCCAGTGGCAGGACCTGGAAAAGGGGATCATAACAGGCTGCACCATCTCTCCCATCTTGTTTATCATGGGAATGAATCTGCCGATAATGGAATCAGGCACCGGCCAACCTCCAATAAGAGCCTTTGTGGATGACCTAACCATAACAACGTCATCCCACATACAAGCAAGGTGGACCCTGAAGACACTTGACGACGTGGCAACATGGGCAAGAATGAAGTTCAAACCAAGGAAGAAAGCATGGTGGTTATAAATGGGAAAGTGGCCAGCAAGTTCCAGCTTCATGTGCAGGGAGAGACTATACCACCAATCCAGGAAAATCCAATAAAATGCCTAGGAAAGTGGTATGATGTTCAACACTCCATCGTTCCACAGGATGGCACTGTGACATAAAGCAAAACACAAATATCCAATTAAATCAGGGTTGTCAACTTTGGGTACCTGGCTGGAGTGAGATTCTGATGCCATGGCCCATGGGCTTAATCACGCATATGCGCATTTTATGTGCACATATATGGACTCAATTCACCATTAGGGTTTAAAAGAGTATGCACCTTACACATGTGGTGGGAGCGGGACCTTATATTGTAAGATTTAAGGATATAGCCTGACTACGCAACCCTGGGACTTCTACGCGGGGAAATACTCACAATTTCACATATTAGACAAACACTAACCCAATAAAGGGCACACAGTTCATTTACTAATGAAAGTCAGAGATGTGTTGTTTCTAATATCAAAACTAAGCAATTTTATTCAATGTTCACAAGTAGCAAGAACCAGAAATAAACAAAAAGAAAAAAGAACACAGGAACCTATCCTACTCCAGACACGTAGCCAATACATGAAGACACACAGACAAATCTACACATGACCACACACACTCACTTACCCAAATATATACATAAACACTCACTCACTGGCTTGCTTGAACGCCTTCTGGGCTCTGCGCAGGGTTTTCTGCCAGAACAGCTGTCTAATCAACACGCAATAAGCATCGCGTACATATCGCGGACCAAACACAGAGTAATGAGAGCCCATACTCATAGAATGGGAATTACAGTACGTAACCTACAGTACGTAACCAACGGTACGTACGTTCGCCAGTTCATCTCTGTTGCTGTCACAGTGTTTTGGTGTGAGAACTGTTTGGGCAGCATGAGACTGAACGTGAAAGCGTGTGTCACTTGCCAGAAGCGTAACAGTTGGCAACACTGATTAAGTGTGTTAATCTACAGTTATGTTGTCATAAATATAAACAGGTTCCAGGTGGAGGAGGTGGTTGAGGGTGGAGCAGAAGGAGTGGAGGAGTCTCAGTGTGTCTGCAGAGACTGTGTAGAAGGACAGAGCAGCAGCAGAGCAGTCCAGATACACTGATGATACTCTGTCACATCCAGAGGAACACACAGGGATGATGGTGGACTTGACATTGTGTCTGACAGTGGAGCTGATCTCAGAGCAGTTCAGACTGCAGCACTGAGAGTCATCTCCACTTGTTGTGATTCCTCTGTCAGTCACTGCTGGATGAAGCTCTCCTCTCCGCTCCACCTCCCAGTAACATGGCCCAGTCAGAGCCTCTCCACACACAAGCTGCTGCTTCAACCTCTCTGGATCATCAGGACACAGCTGATCCTCTCAACACAACCACCTTCCTCATCACTCACACTCTCACAGAGATCATGACCGCCATCTGGTGAGAGAAGAAGACAGACAGCAGAAGTCATAAATCAGAGTTGTAAGATCACCTGGTAAAGCCCTGTACAGGACTCACTGGTCCAGCTTTCCGTTTAAAGGGCCCGAGCTGTAGTTATATGGGATCTTGCCCTATTAGAAATTCTAAAGACTATTTAAGCTGGTGTCGAGGAAACTCGTCTAGCTTCTAACTGCCTTCTTCCGGGTGTCTACCCTGCTGCCTCTGATAATTACTCCTGACTGAGTAGCCTTGTTTGTCAGATTGAATCACCAGACACACCCATTAATGACAGCTTTCCTCTTATAGATCTGAGCACTTGGTAAGTTGCTAGGTTTGGGTTTAAAGGCTCGGAACTTAAGCCCTAAGGGTCTGTTTAAATTGAAATAGTGGACAAATATTAAAATAACCTTTCAGAATCTTGTAGTTGTTCAGCACCCCGTTAGTTAACTTTTTACAATCATGAGAAACTTATATTAAAAGGAATACTAGAACAATTTGCTTTACTTTTTATATTTATTGCAGGAATAATCAAATTACTGCTTTCTCTCATCTATACTTAGTCTTACTCTCTGAATTTTCTGGTTTAGGAGAGGGGAGGCTTAGCTTAGCTAGGGCAAACCTTCCATGATTCACCTGCCATGGAGAAGAGTCCTCAGAAGGAAATCCTAAACTCAGTACAAAGTACAAAAATCTTTGATTATTCTCCTCTGTTGTCAGCAGGGAGAGCGTAGGCTCGCTGAGGTCCAATCTGACCAGCAACGGCCCGTTCTCTGAGTCTCCTTGCAGTCCTCAGTAGACGTTGCTAATCCGTGAGGGTCCTTGGGTGTTGGCCGAGTACAGTCTTTTGTAGATCCAAAAGTGTTCTCTCGCTTTTCGCACTGCTCGCTCTGTATTCTTCTCCTCCAACTCTCCTTTTATTCTGTCTCATACAATTGTTCCATGATTACACACACACACACAGTGTATTTGGGTTACACACATGCATTCTGTGTGTTTCATTGTTAAATCACACACAAACAAAAGCCCTTATGTGTACTTTCCTTCCTAGTCATACATCTCGTCAAAACTTTTGGGTGCTTTCCACATCTCTTACTGAGCTGACACTCTGTTGCTTAATACTGCACCAGTGTCAACACTTACTCTTTTCACACACATCCCATCACAGTGCATCATTATTATCACAGTTAGAAACCTTCGATGCTTACCCAATACGATTTATCTGTTGATTACAATTACATCCTATAATGAAAACCAATCACTTTTCACTTATCTCAATAGTGTTTTGTGTTCATGTGTCCAGTTTGTTACATGTTAGAGTCCTGATTTTGTTGTTTATTGAAGGCAATGCTCTGGGTTCTCAATCCTACTTGACAGTGTTTACAGAGACTCCCTTCATCAGCTGTCAGTCAGTGATGCAGCACATCCAGTATAAAGACCAGCAGGGACTTGAGTCCTGTTCAGACCAGAAGTGGAGCGGCTGTGTAGCGTAGCCAGCTTCCTTTCAGCTCTCATGTTAACGTACTGGAGTGAACATACTAAGCTGGAAGCTCACAGACCTGCCCAACCTGACTTGGGCATCAAGTCTGTTTACTCTACAGGTTTCACTGAAGTACACAGTGGAAATAAAGTACAGAGCGTCCCTGAACGCATCATTACTGCAGGAACATAGAGATATTCACTGCTCACTTTAATGGACGCTGATAATGGGATGTGCTCAGTCCTTGTTCTTCTGGACCTCAGCGCTGCCTTTGATACAGTCGATCACAACATTGTTTTAGACAGGCTGAGGCACTGGGTAGGAATACCTGGTACAGCCTTAAAGTGGTTCTCTTCATACCTGTCAAACAGGAGCTTCAATGTCTCCATTAATAACCACAAGTCATCTTTTGTTCCTGTCAAGTATGGTGTCCCTCAGGGGTCAGTTTTGGGACCAATTTTATTTTCTCTGTACATGCTTCCCTTAGGACATATTATCCATAGAAATGGTGTTTCCTTCCATTGTTATGCCGATGACACGCAGATCTACCTGCCCCTTAGAGCTACTGATCCTGGCATGCTGAGCTCACTACATGACTGCCTATGTGATGTCAAAAACTTGATGTCACAAACATTTCTGCAGCTTAACTCCAGCTAAACAGAGATTGTGTTTTGTAGTTGCATACGAGCCTGAGATCCTCGGACAGAGGTCTGTTATCTGTTCCTGAAGCACGGCTGGAAACTACAGGTGACAGAGCGTTTACAGTCAGAGCGCCAAAGCTCTGGAACAAGCTGCCTGAGGACATCAGGTTGGCAGAATCAGTGACCTCTTTTAAATGTTTTCTTACACCATGCTTTTATCGAAGAGCTTTTCCTGATTTTTCTTGATTTTTACTGACTGTTCGTTTGCTGGTTTTATTTGTTTTATTTGTTATTACAGAAAATGTTTATGATCTGCTTGTTGTGAAGTCGTTGCCTTGTGTGAAGCACTTTGTAACGTGGTTTTAAAAAAGTGCTCTATAAATAAAGATTATAATTATTATTATATTAAATTATGATGATTTACTGCTGTTAGGGTTCAAAGCTGTTAAAAACCAGCGTCTCAGTCACATTTGAATATTTCATCTACTTTTGACATATGACATGACAAATATGTAAATATGGAGTCTGTTCTAAAAGATATTTGGACAAAACTAAAGACAAACGGACAGATATATATATGATGTTAAAGGTCCTACATGTTCAGACAAAGACTGAACAGCAAAACATCAACTGGGATTACTGGACTTCAGCAGAGGTTCTGGTCTGAAGAAAGACCACATGGTTACTAAATGTAATTTTGGTTCTCTGAAATAAGAGCCAGTGATTTGAAAGCTTCTGGCTCTTCTGACTGGCTGACTGTTCTCTCTCTCTCTCTGTCCAATCCTGAAGCCTGTCACCATTCTCCTCTCACAGCTTCACTGAGGAAAGCAGGAAATACTG
>LKNJ01006115.1:0-23652 GCA_002120245.1 Maccullochella peelii | reverse complement strand
GTGAAGGGGTGCCTATTACCATTTCTTTTGTTTTTTTGACATCGAGTTGAAGGTGGTTATGATCACACCACTGGGTGAGGTGGGATATGGTGTTATTGTAATCCAGAACTGATTGCTTATCTGTCAGAAGGGCTAGGATGGCAGTGTCGTCTGAATATTTAAGGTAAGTGGTGGTGGTTGAGGGGCTGATGCACCCTGCATTGCTCTGGTGTTGATGGTGAGTGCAGATGATGTGGTTGTGCCTACCTGAACTGTTTGCCGTCTGTCACTGAGGAAGTTGTACAGGAGATGGATCAGAAGTGGGGGAGTGTTGAGCTGGTGTAGTTTCCGGATCAGAAGATGCCTCTAGATCGTATTGAAGGCAGACCTGAAGTCCATGACGAGGATCCTGGCGAAGGTGCCTGGGGAATCCAGGTGCTGGAGGAGGAGGTGCAGCAGGCAGGCCACAGCGTCCTCTGTGCCCCTCTTGGCCCTGTAGGCAAATTGGCTGTTTGCCATTAGCTTGTGTCAGCGACGCTAAGCTTAACCAATGGTTCCACCCCCAAGCTGTGATTGGAAAGATGATTGTTTTTCATTTTGGCGTGGACGATACACCTCCAAAAAAAGGTCCCTCTGACCATGAAAACTAATAATAGTGCTCTGCATTGGCAGGCCTATGCTGCCCTCTGCTGGACAACACTGAAATGTAATGCACCTCTTCAGTTTGTTTTCTGTAGTGTAACTATAATTAACGTGACATAAAAATTTATGTCACAATGAAAAAATATTTATTCAGTTAAAAATAAACCAAAAGCAAAATAATTGTCCTTTTAACAAATGTTTTAATTTAATCATGACACTTAATTTCTTTGATTTGTTTTTAGGTAGGCATCCTAAATCTTCTGTATTAAACAACAGAAACGTGGAGAACATTGTTACGGTTTGTATTAATGGTAGGTATGGTTCAAGATGGGTATGGAAAGCTTGGCAAGGTGGCACGGGTGCATCACTGGTACGGTAACCGCTAATCCACAAGCGTGGAAGTGATAATAGAAGCCCAAATCAAAATCTGAAAAATCTGTTGGCTTTGAGGTGTAGTATTAAAGCATAATAGTACCATCATCATTATTGATAGGAACATTTTTGACTAGGATTTTGTATTTGATAGGAAAAGTGCTAAACAAATATATACTGCTGCTGAAATTTAAAGAAAAGGACAAAACAGGAGAGGCTCATCCTGCAGTGACACTAATTCCATTAGTTCACAGCATGTGTCAAAATGAAGATCAAATGAATAGAAACTACACACATACACATATTCTACCTTTGGATTACACAACACTAACAATGATCCAGTGGAGACTGTGGTGATGGCAACACTCCCTAGACTACTCACATTAAAAAATATTTCCAATATGATTCACCGTCTCAACACGGATAAAAGAGCTACAAGAATTTTGGCTTGGTGCACAACAAACACAGCAGTCTGTATGGGTTTATTTATTCAGGTAATCAAAGTCTAATGTGCAAATTCTGCTCCTGGATCCCTGCTCAACCTGCCCACCATCAACCCCGGCTCTTCACCCATTCTTCGCCAGATCGTTGTTTCGGCTACAGTGGTGGTAGTCTCATGTTCTAGGCTGCTTTAGAAGAGACCCTTTTCACAGCAGACGTTTTGCCAGTTCCAGGGCTGGCTCTGATGTTGTGCATGGTCACTGACATGGCTTACTAGGACACTTAGCAGGTAACTTTGCTATTTTTAAACCTGGGCCCTGGTGGTTGTTTTTGTCACTGACAGGCTCAGGCTGTTACTCAAAGTATCTGACAACATTATGGAAACAATCCCTACAGAGACAGATGTTTTTGTTAAAGAGTAAGTGTAAGTACTGTGACTATAACTAGCTTTTACAATGATCTTCACTTCTTACAAAAAACGTATTTTCTAGGAAGTCATTTGGCAAGGTTTGGAATTCAACAAACAGGCAATATACAAGAGGTGAACACAAGACAGAAATTGTGACAGACTAAGCGATAAACTAAACAAACCAAGGAAATGAAACAGGCCTAAACAGGTGAGAACAATAAATCAACACCAAAGAAATTTACATGTCACAGTAGGAAAAGCACAGGCGTAAATAATAAAATACATAATGGCCGATTTCCATTTAGCTGCTTCAGGTTCAGGGTTCCGGTTTTGTTCATGCTGGCTCACTGTTGTGGCTTACTGGGACACTTGAATAGAACAGAGCTAATGTCGTTCGTTTTTTTAATTACTTATAATACACAACATGTACAAAAGGGAGCACATAATGAATTAAAAAAAGAAAGAGAAACACCATTTAACACTATAGTTTAATGCTAGGGGGGATAAAGATCTATATAGCAATGTTTAACATAGTACAAGCTGTTATAGTTTGAATTGCCTTTTTTAATACAGTGTGGAATTGAATGAATGTATATAAGGTAATAAAGCACGGTTAATCATGTACAGATATTTTCAGTAATAAAAGCACACAGGTTTTGCCAGAAATTCTTCACAATTGGGCAAAGCCAAAATAAAATCTTTAACAGAAGCTACAATTCACATCAATGTTTCTCTTAAAAACATAGTTTTTAGCTGGATAGAATCGTTAATGTTTTTAGTAACACCTGTCCTGGGCTTTTCCTGCTATGACAAGTCAAAGTGTCTGCTGTGAAAAAGCTGTGTAATTGTCACAGAGGGAAAACTAAGCCAAGCGGACAGCTGGTGGTGAAAAAATGACATGAAAAACAAATCCAGCCACTCTGAAGAGTAAAGGGGACACTGTATTTTCATTAGCTCCTTCCCTCCCTGGCTCTTTTCCTCCGGAGGACGATTAGGGCCACATGTGAAACAAATTTTAGAAATTTTCACGTCCTCTTTCATACTGTGCAGGGTAACTGCATTTTCAAAACCCGACAAATTATACTGTGTTTTATCATTTGACTGCTCTCACTACTGATGCACTCAAGATCAATGCGGTTGTGGTATACATCAAGATGCTACATATTACTTGCTTTAATAGGGAAAACGAACAACTGGTCCACTTCAAATATCTCATACCAATACTGCAAAAACCTGTTTTCCTAACCCTGGTGCGGTAATAAACCCTGGAAGAGTTCAAAGCCAGGTCACTAACAGCACCAACATTACAGTTTCTTTTCTACATGAACAGGTAAACACACTGTTCATAATTAATGAAAGGGGTGTCACATAGCTGCTCCAAACAAACCAAAGTGTACTAAAGGGTGAGTGGACTAGGTCAGCACATCAACCTCAAACTGACTTATTATCTGAGCAGGGTTAGCTTAGGTTGTGTATTGTGAGCAGGATGTATTTTTAGGTGGAACTGATCTAGTCTGATGTCTCAAACTCTTCACTTCATGTTCTAAAGTGAAATAAGAAAAGTGCAATTAAATATGACAAGAGAAATGAATAACATAAACAATAAGTGTTTCTACTGTTATATCTGTGTAGTGAGAATACTACATTTATTAATCAATAATGATATTATTATTGTTAATTAAATTATACAATGATTAGAGGCTCTTTACATTTGGGGAACTAAAACAAAAGTATAAAATTCTGTCTTTAAAATATGAACAGATAAGACATTTTATGATTGACTGGCGACCAGTCCAGGGTGTACCTCTTGCCCAGTGCCAGCTGGGATAGGCTCAACTACTGTTACACTACAGTTAGCATTTACCAGTTTTCCGCAAAAGCTGCTTATGGCTATAGTGATGTTTAGCAAGTTTCATTGTCTCAATTTAAATGATAAAGCAATGACTTAAATAATATATAAACGATGCACCAGCAATACGTTTCTTATCTATGTATTCATTTTGTTTCTTTAGGTGTCTTTTCTTTTTTCTTTTTTTGAATTTGATAAAAAAAAAAAATATTAATTTCAAAATATAATATTCATTTTTGATGGTATAATTATATTTCCAATATTATAAAAGTATATCATTTTGCTATCACAGCTGCCAGAAATTGTGATCCTCCATCTGTGGGGTAAATAGTTTTTCTGTGCAGTCATCAGAATTTGTGAGATTTTAAGAAATGTAATTTGAGGAAGATTAAAAAAAAAAAAATCTGATTAATGTATGTTGATTTTGCTGAACAATATAATCAAATGAATCATTCTTTTTGTGAGTGGGAGGATTACAATGTCTTTGTTCCTGAATATTCTATTTCCTGATTCAAACAAAGATGGTAGTTTTATTAAGGGGTACATTCATCAATACTAATGTTAATTTCCATTATTTCATATACATAACATATTTATGTGTTTCTGGTCCTCTTGTGTCATGCTTTCAAGAGCGTAGAAGCACAAGTCTCTGTTCAAAGATTATAATGTGGATTCATTCAGATGGAGTTTTATAAATGTATGTTTGTGTCTTCACCAGACTGTAAACACTTACTTGACAGTGTATTAAAATACTGATTAATAATGGTGCACTTTAGAGAAGGATGGAGAGTTTCCAGAAAATATAAGATAAATAGGATTTGGGTACACATGAATTCTATAGGTACCTACAACTAAGAGAATACTATAAGAAGGAACTCAAAAGAGAGCCCAGAGTGGAAGTGAATGATGTGATCCAAATTATAATCAGCTCATTAAAAGGAACAAAAATTTGAATTATATCTATACTATATAAAACATGATGACAATTAAACATTCAACTAAATATATAAAAGAAAAATGGGAATCAAGAGTTCAACATAAAAATCTCACATGAGGATTGGCAAAATACACCAAACTTCCACCAATTCACGGAAATGGGGGGAATTCTCTTGGAAAAATCTGATCTGTTTTTTTTCTATCACGAACAATGGATGGAGATAGTTGAAAAAATTGACACATCATTTGAGATTACAAGAAGTACAGATGGAAGACAAGAAATGGACATTATTCAGGATACAAAGCAGCGACGAAGACTATGGAAATAAAAGTAAAACCTCCCAAACAACCCCTGCTCCCCCCATTTTTTTTCTTTCCATACTTTTTTTGTTGTTTTTTTTTTGCTGTTTTTAGGTTTATTTGTCTGTTAACATGTTCATCTGTTGGTTTAATATGTTTATAAATGTTGAAATAATCAATAAAAATTAAAGTGAAAAAAAATTCAGTTTAATAGTACTGTCAGTGTATTATAGTGAACTGCAGTAGGCCCACTGTGTATTATAGTGAAGCAGGACTGTTTGGCGTCTCCGGGTGTCACTGCAGGACCGTGTGTCTCTCTCACAGTGAAACAGCAGCGTGTAGTTCAGCTGCAGGAACAGAGGACGACAGCTCACATGGCACCGACACATCTGAACATCATATTTCCTCATATATTCCTGCATCTTCACCTGACTGTGCAGTTTAAGGGCTTTTTTCCCAGGCAGACATAGTCCTCACTCAGTGAATGAAGAATCAGATTTTTATTTATTTGTTTTAACACATTTTACATTTGCAGCTGGGCAAAGCCATACTGGACAAATGACATGATTCTTAATATATATAAATATATATATATCTTTGATCTGTAGATTGAAATTGACGTTTACTTTTTATCGAACCAATCAATCTCTTAATATATCCTTATTTATAGAGCTTCTTCATTCTGAGCAAGCTTTGGCGTTTTTAGTTTGTGCTTATTTATCTATTTATTACATATATACAAGACAGAATAACATACAGTCATCTCTTTCAGCACATTCTCCAGTCGCCATCATTTGTGCTTACAGCATTATAAAATGTAAAGCCTCCATACTTGCAGCCACAGCTTTTTCAGGTGATATAAGATAACATGTAGACCACTGAAACATGTTCTAAAAGTTTAGAGTAAACACTGCTGCCAGCTGACAGCAGGTTCAATATTTTGTTTTCTTTTTGATGCTGAATTTCTTTCAAATAGAGATCAGTTTTGCATTCTGCTAGTAAAAGCCATACAAATAGACGGGTAAAATAATTAAAGGACAACAATAAATGATACAAACAATAAATGACAAATCATAGTTAGTTAAAATGACAAAAAAAAAATGGCTTTGAAGAATATAAACCAGACACAATAGAACAGATGGAGATGGCACATAAATAAAGATCAATCTGTATCATTTCAAAGTGACAATCGGTAATTATCCACCCAGAATCTACTCTCTTTTAAGAATCAAGCTTCACCTCCTGTAGACGTACGAGGTCTGAAGCAGCTGTGATCAGCTTGAATCCATGTATTTTTGCACTGGGTTTTATTCTCCACTTGAACATTGTCTCGTCATGTGAACACTGAGACAACTTGTGCTACGCGGGAGTTAAAACAAATGAACCCTCGTTGTTGAAGCTAGCAGCGACTTGAGCTGCTTTCATGGCAGAGACAAATTCATCTGAGTCCAGAGGATGGACAAATTATATTACCTGAAACGTGCTGCATCAAACAATAATCTGTCGAACAAACTAACTATTAGCCCTTGAAGCCCCTGATAACTTGGTTTCTAATCTTAATTATTTCTTTATATTCATGACTAAATAAGGAACAAAGCTGAAGTTCAAAAAATAATTCTTTAAAGGTATTATTTATCAAACCTGCAATAAAAAATGTGTTTGGACACAGAAGTCTCGCTCTGATATCTCGTGAGAGGTGAGTTGTTGCAGGAAGACGACTGTGTTTCTGGTTAAACAAAAAGGATCTTCCTCTTTAACAGTCTGTCTCTGTAGGGATCCTTTCCATAATGCTGTCAGACACTTAGAATAACAGTCTGAGCCTGTCAGTGGCAAAAACAAGCACTTTTAGTGGACGGACTTTTCACGGGCGCAGTTGCTCGCAAGGATTACGTTGCAGCCATCGCAGCCCGTTCGCGGATGCTGGCGGAGGCGATCTACTGGACCAGTTCCAAAACCTTTTGGTACCTATTAGTCATTTAGAGCCCAAAGTTTGTAAAAAAATAGGGCCCAGGTTTAAAAATACCGGAACTAACCTTTAAGTAAAAGTACAGAAGTGTTAGCAGCAAAAAAATCATTTAAATAAGACCATGTGAGAAGTTTAGAGTGGAAATCACTCTTACTTTGTGGACAAACAACTGACAAGACAACTGGAATGTGACAAGGCTTCACACTGCTTTGTTGTGAGAGGTCACGAGCCAAAAAGCCTGGAAACCACTGGCTTGATCTTTAACAATGTGTTGTATTTTATAATATTTGTCTTTAACTGTAGCTGTCAAATAAATGTAGTGGAGTAAAAAGTAGAATATTTCCTCCTGAAATGTAGTGGAGTAGAAGTACAAAGTAGCATAAAATGGAAATACTCAAGTAAAATACAAGTCCTTCAAAATTGTACTTAAGTACAGTTCTTGAGTAAATGTACTTTGTTACTTTCCACCACTGTGAGAAGGCAGAAAAAACTGGTAAGAGCTAATTTACAGCTGTAACGAGATAAATGACTGTTCTGGTAAATATATTAAAGGCACACTCCAATCCAAGGGTAAAGACTGAGCAGACAGGCTGCTAAAACAAACTTTAAATGAAGTTATTCATTCGTGGAAGAGCAGACGGAGGAGCATCAGCAACATGTGAGGCTTCACTTTGGCCTTGAAAGGATCAAATTAATTTGGAGTTAACAAATATCATTTAATTGTATACTTTAAAAATCCCCTTTAAAATGTTCATCTTAACATTTGATGGTTTCTGTTCCTTAAAGCAATCCTGCATGAATGACATCAGACTCCATCAGGGTTTTAAAAGTTGTCATTTTATTTGATTCATCCCTACAACCAATAAAATGACTGCTGTAACACTGCTAACAGCATGTTAAATCACCTTTTTTTTTTGGCTGCTATCTCTCAGTCTCTCTGTCAAATCTGCATCAGTTCCACATCGGAAGCCTCCAGGCGGACTTAGATAATGCTCTCCATATTTACAGTGGCAGGAGGATTGGGAGGTTTTTGACTAGATCCCATTTGTGTGAACCTATTAGTGCTGAGCGCTCTGAGCTCCCTCTGATACGCCTCTGAGATTAGGCAATGGTATTACTGTAAGAGGATCGACTCGCCTCGAGGTGAGGGCCGAATATACAGAGGGAGAGAGAGAGAGGGAGGAACACACACAAAGACGGGAACATGCTCACACAGATAGGACCACACACTCCCCAGGAAAAAAAATCAGGACTTGGCAGTGAGAGCGAGACAGAGATAGAGGGAGGAACACACACACACACACACACACACACACACACACACACACACTTCAAAATGAAGAACTGAAACCAAGGACCTGAATGATAACAATGGTAATGAGAGAGGAGATGTCTGTGTGTGTGTGTGTGAGAGAGAGAGAAACTGAATTGTTAAATTGAAATGATCTTTTTTACTCTCATGAACATGGATAAGTGTTATTTAACCTCTTGTGTCCCATTTGGAGGAGATGTCTCACAGGTATCAGGTATCAAATTTTCATGCTTCGAATATTTGTGGCCAAAAAATATCACGGTAAACGGCATTATCACTTTCCTGAAATACTACTATTAGTGCAAAGATATAGTAAAATTACAATCAATAATACAGTCAATAATCAAACCTTACAAACTGAACAGTGACACATACTGCAACTTTATTGGACTCTACATCAAAGTACACTAAACACACCATTAACAAAAGCAGTTGTTGATTTAAGTTTAAGGTAGTTGACTGGAAATGACTTTAAATGCAGCACCGTGACTGTGTCTCTTAGATTTTATGAACCCATTTACTTCTTGTTAATATCATAATTTCTATCTGTATAATCATAGGGACCACAGAATTTAATTTTAAAGGGCTTTAGACCCCAAAACACAATGTGATCCCTCCATTACTGTTGCAATGAATAATCAAATATTTAGGTAGTATTTGGCTTTACTATTTATTTTGCTGAAGCACCTGATGGAGTAGAGCAAGAGAAAAATCACCTTCTGTGTCCAAAGACTTTAGTGTCACAGAGTTATCTTAGACTGAGAGAAGGAAACTGAGATGCAGAGATGGTGGAAGATGATGCAGGAAGTAGTGTATCAGGCAGAGTAAAAGAAAGCTACTGCTCTGGACTGAAAGAAATTCTCCCTACAACCCCCACGGCTGCTGCTGGACCTTGGTAAAAAAGTTGCCCTGGCTACGGCCCTGAGTGGACATGAAACCCTCCCCCGACATTTCGTTGTGAATGTGGGACCCCAAACTGTGAGGAAGTGAGGGCAAACACAAGGTTTAAATCATTGTGACCTGAGATTTTTCCCAATTCTACTGATAAACAGCCAGAAAGTATCCACTTACATTTACTGAAGTACTGTACTGAAATTATATTTACAGTTTATTACAACTTAGGTCTTATTTTCATAGTTTTGTCCATTCCTCCTGTACAGTTATAATAACATTGTTCTCACCAAATTAGTTGCAACAGTTTATCCAACACAGTTTGCGAATTGATAACTAGCAAGCTCATTAGCTCAGAGGGCTTTAGACTACTGAGAGTGAGCGCACCTGAAATGTCAGTAATAACCCCTCTTTGCACAGGAAAACAGTGTGCACACAACTCCAGTACATACAGGAAGTCGTAAACTACTATGGATGTCTACGACTGATAGTTTGGTAATAATTTTACTGTTCACCTGGTTTCATTTTCCCGGATCTCAGCAATTAACTTGGTGAGCACAATGTTATTATTACTGATAGAAATTATGTGTAAAACTATGAAAATAAGACCAAAGTTGTATGAAACAGGAATTTTTCTTTAGGTACAGTTCAGAGTCTTTCTTCCCTCCGTCCTTGTAATAGAGAATTGTGATATTCTAAATTCTGGATGTCTCATGCATATGTGTGTGCGTATACAGTGAACCTCAGTCAGGAAGAGGAAGGTTGACAAGGAGGAAGTCACAGCGCCGACCCCCCCGTCCCCCAGCAGAGGGAGCGAGCGCCGTGTCATAATTTATGCCTTAAAAAGCATGAATTTTTCAGCGCACAGTGGCAGAGATGGCACTTCATGTTTACGACAATCATTTCCTTAGTGAATGATTCATGTGGATGTGGCGCTTATGAATCTTTCAGGGAACAAACAGAAACACTGATGCTCAGAGCTTTATACTCCTTCGCTGGTTGCTGCTTCAACAGCCAAACTGAGTGTCTGGGAATGGAACAAACAGTGAAGTTATCGTGGGAATAATAACCCTACCTGCCTCGTCCTCAGTGCTTTAGTTCTCTGATTTATCTGAGGCTCACAGGTATATTAGTATAGCTTGACAATATGGATATTCTTCTCATTTGTCGATTTCTGGACAGTGTAAATTTAGGTTTCTTAGGTTTTTCTAATGGCTACACCTGAAAATGATGTGTTCTAAGTTTTGACATCCCAGATGCCGAGCTAGGGGTAAAGGGTTCTGTTCCTTAGGGAATATAAAATAAAATTGCATGAACAATGCATGAATTCTGTCGGGTCTTCAAAGTAGAAATCTTATTCAGTTCACCTGGATTTCTTGTTCCTGTTGGGCCAAGAACAGCAGCCTAAAGGCCTGTTCACAGCAGCGTGTGGTGTTTTGCTGCAACTTCAATTCATTCCAGTGGATTTGCTTGCATGGGTAAATCCGTGTCGAGTGAATTCTGGTGAATTTTTACCTGCAAATTTGCATCGTTGACCAATAGCAAGCTGTCTTGACAGTGCTGATCTTTGAGGGCATGGAGAGCTGGAGAGTCCAAAATGGAGGAAGCTGTTGTAGCTTATTAGCTGTGTTGCACCATTCATTTTTACGTAACATCTGTCGGAGTATTAACTGTAAAAGAAGCATGGTTTGCAGACAGTGATGAGACAGGAGTCGATGGTACAAATACAAATACATTTTGAATAAACCGTGTGAACTTACTGTTAGCAACCAAGCTAAGCTAACGAGCTAATAAGTTTGCCAACTGATAATTAGCAAGCTCATTAGCTCAGAGAGCTTTATTTTCTCTCTTCAATTCTGTTTTTATTAAACGAAAAGGTGAACAAACCGTCAGGGTGGAGAAAACAGAAGAGTAGAGAGGAAATATCTAGAATCTCCAGGAGCTAAATTTGACTGACCAGCAGCCCGCCCTGCTAGCAAGTTAGCAGTTTAGCTCGCCAGCTAGCCCTGAGAGTACAGTCACTATGTCACCAAGCTTCTAGAACAGAATATTGCATTATATATATATATATACAGTATATAAATTATTAATATTTGAAATTGAATAGTCTACTGTTACCTCAAATATATTATAAAATTCCCATTTTGAAAAGTAATATAAAAATAACATAATTACAGCTTTTTTATAATGGTGCACCAATGAGAGCTAATTACGGAGAGTGAATATTGTACTTACACTCGTCAGGTGATAATATGTCAATGTGTCCCTCATGTGGCCACAAACTCAGTTTATGCAGGTTCATGTTTTAATGGTGCAACCTGATTTAGTAAATCACTTGTTTGAAACTAGCTATTATTACTATTCATACTAACTTATGAAGGCCTTTACACACAAACTTAGTGATAGATTTATAAGGAGTCGGTGCACCTCAATCCTGGTGAGGAATTGCTTTTCAACATTACAAATTTCTATTATTTGACATATAATCAGCCTTATCGCCGTCTTTTTCTTTGAGTCTGTACCTGAGATGAAATTAGAGCTTGGTTCCTTTTACAGGTCAGGTAAACCCATTATCACTAACACACATAATTCAGCATTATATTAGATTTAATCATATGGTACTGTGCCCCGATCCCTGCATTTGTATTGTTCTTAATTTGTTTATTGTTTTTCTTTATGATTTTTCTTTTTATAGGTATCCTGTAATCTGCAGTTCCTCTAATGGCCACTAGATGCTGCTCAAAGACAACGAAAGAGAGAACAGGAAACTGTTATGATTTTCTTTTTCAGTCTGAATGAACTGGGTTGGTTCAGGTCAAACTTGTGCCTAAATATCAATCCCGTGCTGTTACTCCTTCGTACATAGTGGACTCCTTATCTGCCATAGTAGTCACTGCTTTGCAACGAGGTATTAAATGCACCATTGTTGGCAAAAAGCTTTTCTACATTTTGTGTGTTGCTGCCAGTCAGTCTGTATTTTCATTTTTTGAGATTTGATCAGATTGGAAGCAGCTAAGAGTCTCAGTAAATTATGGCTAATATGGAACCAGGCTATTACTAGTTCATATAAAAACATTGGATGGGCCACTGTCCCCCTGATATTCACCGTGGAAGCATGTCCTCCTTTAAAAATCACATTTATCTGTTGCCGGGAAGCTGCAGTCGCCTGGTGGAAATCTTTCATCTTGCCTGTGTAGTGCCCTTCAGAGGGCCCTACCGGCTGTTTGGATTTTAGCCAAGGTTACTATAGAAACACACAGAGGGAGAAGTGCAGGAAAACAGGAAAGGCTTGCTCATGCTAATGAAAAAACATGCTTATTGATTCCCATAAAACACACACACAATTCAAAATGTGAACAAAATGTGAACATCAAAGGTTTAGTTTTGTTAGTGATCAAACAGTTTGTATAACCTCTCCTCATGAATAATGACTGATTTAATCCACCTGAAAGTATTGAAAAAGCAGATAGATGCACTGATTGATCGTTTAATTGATTGTTTGTTGGACTGATTCATTCACTAAAGGCATCAGAAGATCAGCTCATGACACAAAGACTCTCTCATCCAGGGACGATCATGTTCACACCAAAGCTGAAGCCTTTAATGTGCTGCTCTGCAAATGTATTCATTTACAACCAACACACACACACACACACACACACACACACACACTCATCTTCTCTTTGCTTGCAGTTGAAAATTTGTGATAAATTATACATTATCCCTTTGTGAACGACGAAAGCAACATTCAAAAAATGTATTTATATTCAGTTATTTTCTTATTTGTTGTTTGTCTCAAATGTGATGAAGTGACCTCATCCAATCACAAGCTGACACTGGGGTGTTTGTGTGTGTGTGTGTGTGTGTGTGTGTGTGTGTGTGACCTCAGAGGAGTGGTATTCAGTTTGAGGTGAGTTTGATAGTCATAGCAGACACCTGCACAGATCACAGCTGTAAAATTGACATTGTGTTGACTGGGAGAGTATGGAACCAGCGAACGCACAGATGAATTAATTCAACTGCTGATCAAACATATATTAAATTAAAATGTATGTTTGATTGAAGTCAACCACGCCAAATGCACTCAATATGTATATTACAAAAAAAACCCATTAACATGAATAAATGCACAGATGAGCGAGAGCACAAGTAAGGTATTGAATGGATGAACAAATTCACAAAGAGTGAATGAGCAAGTAGACGTCAAATAAATGACAGTGTGTGAATGAAGAAAGTGAACGATAACAGAAAATGTTTAGAAATGTTTCATTGATCATCATCAAAATACAAATGTTGCTAGACAATTGTAATGATTGACTGATGGCTAAATCCCACCTGGGAATGTTGGCACTTTGTTCAACTGTGCAAAATTCAAAGTGAGTAAGACTCATGGCCGCTGTGTTATAGCCATTCAAATTAATCATGTTGCTGTACTGCCCGTTTTGCATGTGCACGTGTCATCTAAATTTGGTCCATTACTTGTTCAGGCAGTTTTGTGGCAAATAGGCCACACCTTCAAGAATTTGAAATATGGATTGTCATGAAAAGAAAATACAGTTTTTGGGCTCATATAAAATATAATATACCACATTTCATGAAGACGTTTGTGGGAGCAGAGGTGAAAAATAAATAAATAAATAAAATGAAAAAAAAATGTAATTCTATAAATGGCGATATTTAATATAATTAGAAATGGGTAATTTCTTAAGCGAGACATTTTGCTTTCTCCTTGCAAAGTTGGCTGTGAGATTCCAAAGTCACAGTTCAATTAATATCTACAAACAGATTCTGCATATGAATGGATGGGAAGGGACAAGATTTCGTTTCTGTTTGTAGTCCGTTTGTAGTCTGAGTAGAATTGGCCAATCACGGTCGAGCGGGCTTCGGATGCATGCAGGTACACAATCTGTGTGGAGAGCAAAAGAGGTGGAACGCATTGGCCGAAATACAATCTCGGAACCCTTCGGCTACGATTTAGAATTTTATCAATCTCAGAACCCAAGAGATTAGATTTATTTGGGGTTTTTTATTCATTTATCTGCATTCACAACGTCGTCAGATGATAGCTGATGGGTTTAGAGATTGCTAATCGGACTGTACAACAATGACCGGCGCACAGAAGAGGAAGTCTTGGCCTGGATATCTGTTATCCGGATATCTGCTGGCTACACTGGAAGCACTGAAACATTGGCCGTTGCCCCCAGAGGCTAAATCATCATCAGACGATAACCGATGGGTTCCGAGATTGCATTTCAACCTCCAACGTCGCATTTTATATCATTTTCTGTTAGTATAAAATGGTAAAGTATGTTGATTTTTTTTTACCAACTGATTAGTATGCATACTGCGTATAATTAGTACGTAATATGGTTTTGGGAAACGCTGGCATCTCCAGCTGCTTTTTTTCAACTGCTATTAGCTTCACCTGAGGAGTGTCATCCCCTGTACAGACATACGGACGACAGATATATCTGTTGATGCAGCACGTACTGTAAAATCGGTACAAAAAAACACTGTAAAAAAGCACCCACCTGATATGTTACTTGTTACGGTGAGTGCCTCTATGACTGTAGTTTCTTTTGAGTCATTCCCACACTGTCGTCCTACTGTAAATTCTCAGTACAGCACCACATGTGTATCAATCCACAGCTTAAAATGGTCCCCAACAAATGCACTATTTCTATTTTTGAGTAAAGTTTGCTAATGTTTGGAAATACGGAAAGTATTGAGAGACGAACTAACACATGGCTGGTTTCGGTCTTTTCATGGGATAAGAAAAATAAAGATTAACACCAGCCTTCTGTGACATAATTACAAGAAATTATTTCAGATTTGTTTTTTCTTCGGTGAATGACTGAAGACAACAACAGTAAGCATTGACACTGCATTATAGTTGCAGTATAAATGCACCAAATACTGTAACACTTGCACTATGTATTAAAGAATTTGCTCTCTTAAAGATGCCTACTTTTTCATTAAAATGCTTTCTCCTTTATTTTTAACCTAATTCTTCATAACATTTCAACTCCCTTGGCGCACTTCATTCCCTGAGGTTCCTCGTTTGACTCTGAATCTCTTCCTCTCGTATTCAAATACAGCTACTTTATTATTATTAAATATTTATAATAGCATGTCCCATTTAGCTGGACAAAGTTAGCGCTCAGTTTTAGCATGTGTGGCCCCACAGGGAATCGAACTCTCACCCGGGCTGTTTTAGTGCCTTGCACTGCCGATTAGGGACAGCGGATCAGTAAACTGCTTCACCCAGGGGATAAAAAAAAAACCAACCCTAAAACATTGGAGCTGTGGATTTGAACCGATAAATCAGACTGATATGGGATCATTATGTAAATTTTAACCTCGGAGGGCAGTTTCACTTAGTACTGATGTAGGTGTGTGTGTGTGTGTGTGTGTGTGTGTACACAGTGAAGCGGTTCTGCATCTATCTCACACAGACACACACACACTCACACAGAAGACATTGTACTCTACCAGCTGAGACCCAAACACTGAAAAACAACAAATAATAAAACTCTACTCTGTCTCTCCCTCATCCCTCCAGGAGAGACAATGCTTCTCTCTCGGTCCCCTCTCTTTACCTTTGTTCTTTCTTTCTTTCTTTTTTTCTTTTATGCAGTCGGATTCTCTTAGCACCTCGGTTGTATTTTTGTCTTTAAGTCCTTATGAGTTCTCCTTCACATCTTTCCTTGACCTCATGATGTTTTCCATCGAGGTCAAAGAAAAGTGTTTAGGAAAAGACATAGGAGGTCATTTTTGTAACTACTCCACCGCAATCTCAGAGTTTCCAGCAGCAGCAGGCAGCTGTTTTCAGCAATCAAGCTCAGATAAACCCACTGTAGGCTAGCACCAAACAACACAGTTCATCTAGCTGATAGAGAACTACAAAATTTTTCCTAGGAGTTGATGCAGACCAAACCAGAGCTAAAAGGACAGTGAATACTGGACATCAGGTGGGCACAAACACAACTCCAACTAACAGTAATACAGTGATAATAGCCTACATCTGACATTGTTTTTTAATTTTATTTATTTATTTTTATCAGTGATCGCAGCTTTAAATAAATGGTGTTTTACAACATCCGTTTATACCCTTTTACTCATTCTCAAGGCTGGATTACTGCACCACCTGGGGAGGTGGACAAAAGTCCCAGGTTTACTGGATGTCAGTTGGTTATCATCATTGATTCACTGCAAAATTGTGCAGAGATAACAAACTTAACGTACAATATCTGTGAGTTGCATTGTTACTTAAAGGACCAGTGTGTTGTCATTATCTTAGAATGAGCCCTTTATATCTACAGAGGGAGCATGTCCTCTTCCATGAAGCCCGCCATGTTGCACCGCCATGTTTCTACAGTAGCCCAGAATGGAAAAAACAAACACTGTCTCTAGACAGGGCCTTTCACATTTTTCACGGCCACCATAAGTTCTCCTACATGAGTGGAAGGGGAGGGTGAGCGGAGGGGTTAACAGTTGGTTGCAATCTGCAGCCTCACCGCTAGATGCCAATAATGTTGTCTATCTGGCATAGGGGGCCCTGGGTAAAATCTACTTTTATGACCTTTATTATCTTTGTTTATGTGGTGCTCACATGCTGCATATTCCTAAATAAAGTTGTGTAAAATTACCACTTAAAGCACCACATTTTAAAAAGATCACAAAAACTTTTTAATAGATCATAAATATCTTAGGTAATGACCATTTGGATGATTGTTAATGTCTGATCAGTTACTAAATCACTGAGGAGGATTAAATAACAACAAAATCACATGGTTTAACATTTGACTAAACTGTTACTGTTAACTTAAAATAAAAAGTGTATTACAACATATTATTTCAAGTCAATTCAGAATGAATAACCAAATTAAAGGTACTGTGTGGTGTTGTCAGAAAGTCGTTTTTAGTGACACCGGTGGCCGTTAAGACAATAGCAGTCAGCGTTGTTGCTCGTTCTCGTGCTCGCACACAGTAGGCGCGAGCGAGCATCCTGGGCATCGGCCAAAACAGTGACAAGACATACAGTAGACTGAACGTGATCAGACATAGACATTGATGTGATAGATGAGGTAAGTGAAATTACACTCTTATTATACTTTGACTGATATTTTAAAAAAAAAGTATTTATAAAGAGCAATATCGTTATCAGCTTGCACAATGTAGGCTAGTGACTTTGAACTAATCCATTATCGTTGCATGATACACTGACTGCATTTATATGACACTTCAGCGTTAGCTAACGTTAGCTAGCCAGCTTCATCAATCGCCATTTGTCTAGCTTTCACCGAGAGGCTCAGCACTGTCAGCATTGCTAAATTTGGTGGATGATCACGCTAACATTTAGTCAACTAGATTATTTTATTGACGTGATAGCTGAATCGATGCGATGTTTCTGCATAATAGATGTGACTTTTTTATTGTCAACTAACATTAGTGTACTGAATAGGTTTGGCAGTGGGTTTAGACAATGATAAAACTAAACTAACGTCAGTTCTAAGAGTCATAAGAGTCATTTTAGTTTACCTTCCTTTATCCTTACAGCTTACCATTGTGTATTTCACTGTTACTGTCAATCAGCTTTCCTCAAATATGGAAGGCATCACAATAAAACTACCCATTTCATACATTTTCATTTTTTTAATTTCAGGATTCAAGTTCTGAAGAATATGCAGCTCTGCTGTAGGAAAGCAGTGACAGTGAGGCTAGAGGGGGAAGTAGGAGAGGCAGAGGTGCAGGGGGAGAGCAAGGGGTCAAGTTAGAGGTGCGGATGGAGTGCAGGGCAGGGGAAGGGGCAGAGGCCATAGTAGGGGGAGAGGAAGAGCAGGAGCTGGTTCTGTCACTGAAGAGGACAGACTCCGGGTTGCTCAGCTGACTGCTGCCAGGACAGCAGAGATGCAGGTTGGTCAGTCATAGATTTTTGGTAAAACAATATATAAATAAAAGAGTAAAAAGTACACACCCACTAAACAGATGTTCTTGCTCAATTTCCAGACAGAATTGCAACAATTGACACAACAGGAGAGGGGTGAATTCCTGCAGATGGTGGTCATCTGTCTGCCAGAGGTTTTTCTGGACATCATGTGGGGCGTCTGGGAACCAGGAACCGGGTGGCGGATTAGAGACAAAAACCCTGACCCCTTTAACAACTATGTTGGCTGCAAGGAAGCACCATTTAGGTGAAATTAAAAACTTTGTTCAATTCAATTCAATTTATTTATATAGTGCCATATCATAACAAAGTTATCTCAGGGCACTTTTTCATATAGAGCAGGTCCAGACCGACTCTTTATGTTTACAGAGACCCAACAATTCCCACCATGAGCAGCACTAGGAGACAGTGGCAAGGAAAAACTCCCTTTAACAGGCAGAAACCTCGAACAGAACCAGGCTCTGGGTGGGCGGTCATCTGCCTCGACCGGTTGGGTTGAGAGAAACACACACACACACCAACATCACACACACCAACATCAATACACACACACCAACATGCACACACACACCAAACTTCAACACACACTTCCACAGTCTCACATATGTGTATTTAAGGTTTCTTGCTATGTTCTTGATTTTTTTATGAAACCTTTTTTATTTTAATTTTAATTTTTTATTTTCTTCTTCTTCTTCTTTTTCTTATTGTTTTAATCTCATTATTACTTGACGCTTTGGCAATATTGTCACTGTTACATTCATGCCAATAAAGCTATTTGAATTGAATTGAGTTGAACTGAAAGGAGAGAGAGGGAGAGAGAGAAAGAGAGAGCAGGAGGAAAGAGAACATACAGTAGTACAGCACAGTACAGTTCTACATACAGATGTAAAGTATTAGCAGTGCTAATGGTATTGATGTTAATATTAATACAAATAATACTAATAGTAATACTAATAATTAGACCAATAACAACAATAGCAGCAGCGGCCACCAAGCAGGAACACGGGGGCAGCAGGTGGCCCGCAACCATAGATCCAGACTCTGCAGCTCCGCAACCACAGATCCAGACTCCGCAGCTCTGCAACCACAGATCCAGACTCCACAGCTCCGGAGGCAGAAACACTCACAGAAAGCAACAGAAGGAGAGAGAGAAAGATGAGAGAAAGGGAAGCAGTTGAGTTAGTAACAAGCATTGATGGGATAAGAATGCGTACAGATGAAGAGGGAGAGGAGGAGAGAGGAGCTCAGTGCATCATGGGAAGTCTCCCGGCAGTCTATGCCTATAGCAACATAACTAAGGGGTGGCTCAGGGCTCACCTGAGTCAGCCCTACTATAAGCTTTATCAAAGAGGAAAGTCTTAAGCCTACTCTTAAATGTGAGGAGGGTATCTGCCTCCCGTACACAAACTGGGAGCTTGTTCCACAGAAGAGGAGCTTGGTAGCTGAAGGCTCTGGCTCCCATTCTACTTTTAGAGACTCTAGGAACCATAAGGAACCCTGCATTCTGGGAGCGCAGTGCTCTAGTGGGGTAATAGGGTACTATGAGCTCTTTAAGATATGGTGGTGCCTGACCATTAAGGGCTTTGTAGGTGAGGAGAAGGATTTTAAATTCTATTCTGGATTTCTGCCAGTGCAGAGAAGCTAATATGGGAGAAATATGATCCCTTTTCCTGGTTCTTGTCAGTAAACGTGCCGCAGAATTCTGGATCAACTGGAGAGTCTTAAGGGACTTATTGGGGNAGCAGCAGCACGGGGGCAGTGGATGGCCCGCATCACAGATCCAGACTCCGCAACCACAGATCCAGACTCCGCAGCTCTGCAACCACAGATCACGACTCCGTAGCTCCGAGACCACAGATCACGACTCCGCAGCTCCGAGACCACAGATCACGACTCCGCAGCTCCGAGACCACTTAAGGGACTTATTGGGACAGCCTGATAATAGTGAGTTACAATAGTCCAGTCTAGACGTAACAAATGCATGGACTAGTTTTCTGCATCTTNAGCCTGATAATAGGGAGTTGCAATAATCCAGTCTAGACGTAACAAATGCATGGACTAGTTTTTCTGCATCTTTTTGAGACAGGATGCCTGATTTTTGCAATGTTACGTAGGTGAAAAAAGGCAGTGCTTGAAGTTTGTTTTATGTGGGAGTTAAAGGACATATCCTGATCAAAGATAACTCTGAGATCACTTATGGTGGCGCTATAGGCCAGGGCAATGCCATCTAGAGAAACTATGTCTTTAGATAATGTGTTTCGGAGCTGTTCGGGACCAATTACAATGTTTTGTCTCAGTTTAACATCAGAAAATTGCAGGTCATCCAGAGTTTTATATCCTTGAGGCATGCTTGAAGTTTAACTAATTGATTGGTTTCCTCTGGCTTGATCAATAAATATAATTGGGTATCATCTGCATAACAATGAAAATTTATGGAGTGCTTCCTAATAATGTTGCCTAAAGGAAGCATATATAAGGTGAATAGAATAGGTCCAAGCACAGAACCTTGTGGAACTCCGTGACTAAGTTTGGTATGCATAGAGGATTCATCATAATCAAACACAGTGGCTCCTTGTGATAGATCAGATAGGACATTATTTTGATAGAGATAACGTTAGCGAGCAAGCAAGCTAAGGCAGTCTGGATGAATTAGCTGACGTTATCAACTCTAGACGCTATTTTGCTATGTTAGCTAGCTAGCAGTTCATCCGCGTTACATGGATGTATTACAAGGTCTTATACATTCATGCCGTGTTAGTAAATAAACTACCGGTAGCTAACATTGCCCAGCTAAAATCATAATATATTCACATGCTTTGCAGTGATGTTAGATTACCTGGTCATTTGTTGACTCAATTTCTAAGCTAACGTTAGCTACTGTGAGGAGCTTCTTCTTCTTTTGTTTTTATTGTGGCTGTTGGGGAGCTGAACTCTGACCTGTAGCTGAAGAGAGGAAAAGCACTCGGGAGCGCGCATAACGTCGCATCCGTTGGATTTTGCTGGAAAATCCGTCCCGAGTCCTTTACATAGAAATCAGTCCATAGGCTGCTATAGACAACTGAGAAAGTTGGGAAAGGTCTCATTTTTTAAGTTACGTTACAGTCCGTTCACACACAGGCCATATAAAGTGATTACTACATGTAAAACGTTACATACTTTTAAATATTTTTCAATAGGACCAAAGGATCTGTGATGAATCAATAAACTGTGATGAATTTGCTGTCAACAGTATACATTTACATACTAAAGCCCATGACTGCTGTAGCAAAAAATGTCTGCTGGTGAAATCTGGTTATATTGACATGTTTGGACTTACATATTAACACATTAATACATATTAATGTTCAAATATTGTTCTTTTCTGTGTTTTTTTGCTTCATTGGATGCTTTTGAAGAGCGACAGGAGAGAGACACACAGAGAGAGAGGGGATATTGCTGTAAACCTAACCTAATAAAGGACAAATAATATGCAAAGATTTATGGTTCTCATCAATAATAATATTTCTGTTGAAAACTAGCAGAAAATATCAGACTAACAGAATAATACCAATACAGATTCAGTTAGCAGCATCTGTTTTGTCTGCATTCGTTATTTGTTTCCTCTCCTTCCTTCTCTGTGTGTTAATGTGCAAATCTTAATGTGTGCGTTATTGTTTGTGTTGTTTGGTGGTGCAAAATACACAAATTATTAAAAAATTATATTTAAAATTATAATTATATTTTAGCCACACACTGTAATAATTGCAGTTATTTCCATTAAGGTCTTATTTTAGCAGTTTTGTATCCAGATTATCTGAATGGCTTTATTTGGCGTCAAAATTCAAAGTGAGCGTACCGTATTTACAAAAATACAGAAGGTTAAAGTTAAAGCAGGAAGTGGCTTTCTGTAAACTTTATGGATGTTAACAACCAACAGTTTGGGTGATAAGCTTACCATTAACCTGTTTTCTCTTCCAAATAAATTTGGCTAACCTGGAGATTTGTTTACAGTCTGATCATCTGACCCGTCGCACTTTAGCGATGTCACTGTGTTCCCAGATCTCTGCTATTAACCTGATGAGTACAATGTTATTATTACTGATAGAAATGATGGACAAACTATAAAATTAGACCCAAGCTGTTTGAAACTGGTATTTTCCTTTCAACTATAATCATAGTGTTACATCTGCTCCTGTGATGTTGCCTGACACGCCCTCTACCTCCCATCCTCCTCACCTGCTGCCACTCCCTGAGTGGCTTCTCCCTTTCTCACCCTGTGTGTGTGTGTGTGTGTGTGTGTGTGTGTGTGGGTGTGTGGGTGTGTGTGGGGGGGGGTTGTGTGAATGGAGACAGGTGTGCTGGAGTCAGAGCAGAGTCCCACCAGCTGCAACCAGTTCCGTAATCAAGGCCTCTACTTATACTCTGCTCAGCCACTCTCATGCTCCCAGGTCATAGCTGCTACCAGCTAGTCTGCGTTTCCAGCCTTTTTTGCCAGCATATCCTGTTGCCGTCTTTTCTGCTTCTTCCCTCTTCCCTTTGCCCTCTGCCCTGCTCCAGCTCCAGCCTCCTGTCTCCTGGTCCTTGTCTTGCCTGCTCTTCTTCCCTGCCCTGGACTCCTGTTTACTCGGCCACCAGTCCTAGCCTCGGCCCTGGTTTCCTGCTGCCAGTCCAAGTTCCCCAGTGCTGTTGAAATAAACACCCCTTTAACATTTTCCTGTCTCCTCTTCTCTGTCTGCACTTTGGACGTTCAGCTCAGCATTGTAACACATAATGGTGGCAGATCAGAAGATGAGTCATTTTTGGAACAACTTGACAACCTATTTTTTTGTTCATGATGAGGACTTGCAGTAAAATCAGGATTGCAAATAAACAAAAGCATCCTGTATCCTTCCTCTACCATTTTTCCAATCACACACCTACAGTGATCCTTCCTTCTACATGTATGTATGTAATCCCCATTTTCTCTATCTTTCAATTCAATTGGCTTTATTGGCATGAATATAACAGTGACAATATTGGCAAAGTGTCAGGTAATACTGACATTAAAATAATAATATGAATAAAAAAATAAAAATAAATAGGTTTCATTAAAAAAAAAAAAGAAAATAGCAAAAACCTTAAATACACATATGTGAGACTGTGGAAGTGTGTTGAAGTTTGGTGTGTGCGTTGATGTAGGTGTGTGTGTGTGTGTGTGTGTGTTGGTGTGTGTGTGTAATGATGTTGGTGTAACAAAGACAATATTGCCAAAGCATCTGGTAATATTGAGATTAAAAATTAACATAAAAAAGCTATTCATAAAATCAAGAAAATAGAAAACTTATATACACATATGTTTAGTGTGTGTGTGTGATATGTCAAGATAATGTATTTGTCATATTCAGTGGTGTGTTATTATGAGTCCCTCAGGTTGTGACATGCAGTCACATATTGTGCAGCTCGGTCTGCTGCAGGTCCTTCTCCTAATATAATCTGTTGCTTTTAACTGTTATTGAGATCTGAGAAGTTTGGGATTAATAAATTAAATTTCTTAAAGTATTCTTCTCTGATGTGACTGTATCTGTCACATTTTAAGAGGAAGTGCGTCTCTGTCTCTACCTCACCTGTCGTGCAGTGACCACAGACTCTT